>CAJQZJ010032237.1:405712-430382 GCA_907164525.1 Lophiomys imhausi
GCTGCTGCTCAGGGTGTCCAGGTGCTCAGGCGCCTCCTAAGGCCAGTTCTTGATCCAGTGGGAAGGGGGACCTTACTGCACTTTCCAGGTGCTCAGGCCTCAGATTAATTTGTTTCCGTTTTCCTTTTTTTTTTTTTTTCTTTAGCTCTTCTAATCAATGGATAAAGTGGGGAAAATGTGGAACAACTTCAAATACAGGTGCCAGAACCTCTTCAGCCATGAAGGAGGAAGCCGTAGTGAGAATGTGGACATGAACTCCAACAGATGTCTGTCTGACAAAGTGAGAAGCATCAACCTGGGAGAGTCTGCTCCCCAGCAGCAGAGCAGTCCCCTGCGAGAGAACGTTGCCTTCCAGCTGGGACTAAGCCCTTCAAAGACCTTCTCAAGACGAAACCAAAACTGTGCCGCCGAGATCCCTCAGGTTGTTGAAGTAAGCATTGAGAAGGAGAGCGACTCCTGTGCCACCCCAGGAGCAAGGCTTGCCCGACGGGACTCCTACTCCCGACATGCCCCGTGGGGAGGGAAGAAGAAACATTCCTGTTCCACCAAGACCCAGAGTTCACTGGATACTGAGAAAAAGTTCGGTAGAGCCCGAAGCGGCCTTCAGAGGAGAGAGCGGCGCTATGGAGTCAGCTCCGTGCACGACATGGACAGTGTTTCCAGCCGGGCGGTCGGGAGCCGCTCTCTGAGGCAGAGGCTCCAGGACACTGTGGGTTTGTGTTTCCCCATGAGAACTTACAGCAAGCAGTCAAAGCCTCTCTTCTCCAATAAAAGAAAAATACATCTTTCTGAATTGATGCTGGAGAAATGCCCTTTTCCTGCTGGCTCAGATTTGGCACAAAAGTGGCATTTGATTAAGCAGCATACTGCTCCTGTAAGCCCACATTCGACTCTTTTTGATACATTTGATCCATCACTGGTGTCTACTGAAGATGAAGAAGATAGGCTTCGAGAGAGGAGGCGGCTCAGTATCGAAGAGGGGGTGGACCCCCCCTCCCAATGCCCAAATACACACTTTTGAAGCTACTGCACAGGTCAATCCATTGTATAAACTGGGACCAAAGCTAGCCCCTGGGATGACGGAAATAAACGGAGACAGTTCTGCAGTTCCACAAACAAACTGTGACTCAGAAGAGGACTCAACCACCCTGTGCTTGCAGTCGTGGAGGCAGAAGCAGCGGCAGGTGTCTGGGGACAGCCACTCGCATGTTAGCAGGCAGGGGGCTTGGAAGGTTCATACCCAGATCGATTACATACACTGCCTTGTGCCGGATTTGCTGCAGATCACAGGGAATCCCTGTTACTGGGGCGTGATGGACCGATATGAGGCTGAAGCCCTTCTGGAAGGCAAACCTGAAGGCACGTTTTTGCTCAGGGACTCCGCGCAGGAGGACTACCTCTTCTCCGTGAGCTTCCGACGCTACAACAGATCCCTGCACGCCCGGATCGAGCAGTGGAACCACAACTTCAGCTTCGACGCCCACGACCCTTGCGTGTTTCACTCCTCCACTGTCACTGGTCTCCTCGAACATTATAAGGACCCCAGCTCTTGCATGTTTTTTGAACCATTGCTTACGATATCACTGAATAGGACTTTCCCTTTCAGCCTGCAGTATATCTGCCGTGCAGTGATCTGCAGGTGCACCACGTATGATGGCATTGATGGGCTCCCTCTACCATCGATGCTACAGGATTTTTTAAAAGAGTATCACTATAAACAAAAAGTTCGGGTGCGCTGGTTAGAACGAGAACCAGTCAAGGCAAAGTAACTCCAGTCCCCAAAGGGCATTAACTAGGTCTTCTCTCATGTACTTCACACAGTACACCCGTAGGAAGCACAGAGTCAGCTGCTAGGATTTTCCACCCAGAATGTGAGCTTAGTTATTAGCCTCTGTCCGATGGGATCTGCTGTTATTCAGACGAGGTGCCTAGAAACAACAGGATGATTTGTAGGTGTTCAGTAGGGCTGTGAAAACACAGCCAGTTTGCTTTTAAAATGGCTGTGACAACTGAGCAAGGCAACTCTGGGGCATTTGCTATGAAGAATTCTATTTCTTACTGAAGAACAAATTATTAATATTGGATGGGTATTTCAACAGTATGACTAATGTTTGAAATTATTTTTTCTAAGATTTTTTCTATAACCTTCCAAAAGTAGTGATGTTTGTAGTTGCTATAAATCAAGCTTTGAAAGTCCAAAGCAAGTGAGTGAATAAAAGACTGCCTTCCCTTTTAGAGAAAAAAAATGCAATTTTTCTGGCCACAGGTCATTGTGCAGTGTCTGTGGGTTGGTAGTCAGTCTCTTTTCTCCTCAGAGAAGGAGACTCTCAAGTAAACAAAGTTTTCTAAGGTAGTTCTTAAAACTTCACCATTAAAAGTTAGTACTAAAGTTTTGTTTAAAAGCCCTCACTAATTGATCTGTGATTAGCACTGTGGCTTCAGACAGGCATGCAGTCGGAGTTTCACGTGGGATGTTTTTATAAGTTTACGTGCATTCCACACATTGTTTCATCCGAGTTGGAATCTTTTCCTGTGCCCTTGAGTTTGTGAACCTGGAAGAAAGTGAGACGAGAAGATGCCTACACCCATCAGAGAACAGTCGCTCCACTGGTTGCTGATGTTGAGTTGTGTTAACTATAAGTAACCATTTGGATGGCAGTATTTATCTCTCTGTTGTAAGCTCATAGCTGAATTACTTAAGTACAATTTATATTATACAATTTTAGTCAGTTAATTCTTAATAGAAAACCTAAAGTCTAATTGCAGATTTAAAAGGTACTGTACAACCATGATGCCTGTAAATAGCTTTACTTGGCACCTTTTTGTCACTTAGACTAGTCTGTGACCCAGGCTTGAGTGAGCGCTTCGGATGTGTTGTCGATCTGTGTTCTAGTGTTGCCTCTTAGTGTTCGGCTGCGTTCTCAGCTCTGTCCTAGACGTTTGCACTACAGTAGCCAAACCCATGCCCGTGTCTGCCACTGCTCTGTAACTGTTGCCGAGCGCCCCACGGCTTCCATGCCAGCTGCTTCAGGACATTGTTTTATATCCCTATGGCCAGTGCCAGGGCTACCGAAAAGAAATGCTATATTTGTATGCAACACTAATCCTTGGACTGTGAACGTATGTTTCTGCTTGCTGTGCCTTGTTTTGGCTGCTTTTTCGTGCTAATAAAGTGTGTTTGGTGGTTCTCTTTGTATATCTGCTGTTTTATACATTTGCCACAAGTTCTCTTGTATGTGGAATGGTTTGGGGTTTTTAAATAAGCATTGCCTGACAACTTACTGTAGTTAACGCAGATTCACCTACAATCTAACCCTGACCTGTCAGAGTAAGCTAACTCTAAATTGAACGCTCTCGAGCTTTCTAATCCTAATCACATTCCGTGGAACAGCCCGTCTATAGTCACTGCAGGTTAGTATACAGTTTACGACAGAAACTCAGAGCAGTGAAAACCCTGGTGACCTCTCTGCTTCGTAGCGAAATGCTGAAACTGCCAATGACATAGTAGGTGACATTAGAGCATCCAGCAGCACCAGATACAGGTGACACGAGATCTGTGAACTGGGGCACATCAGCACCACTTAGTGGTTTGGGGACCATTCTAATTGATGATAAATGCCCACGTGTGGACCTTTACCAAAGACTTGCTCATTTTAATGCAAAATGGGGATTGAAGGAATTTTTCTGTTATTTGTAGTAGAAGTCTCTGAGGAACATACATACCAAAGTGTTTGAGAACTTCATCCAAACCTACTTTCAAAGCATAATGTGCAATTAAGTTGTTATGATGTAATTATGTTGCATAATTGTTGGGTCTGTTTTCTTGAGCTTATAATGTACCTGGAAAATAAACCTCTTGAGAAAAAAAAAATTAAGCTCATGCTGAGAACCGGAGGACTCTAGTTGAGAGCAAGAGACGCTGTGAAGAGAACTTGAAACTTAAGAGCGCACTTGATGTTTTTAGATGCTTGGAGCAAATCGATGTTCCACTGGAGTTTTATAGAAGATTAATGCTTTTGTGTATTTCAGAACTTCTCCTGTGTTAGATGCAGATTGTTTTAAGTGTAACTATTGAGTTCATGTAAGCATGTGTACAGTGTGCTAAAAGGCACTTTATGTTTCAATTTGTGTACAATATCAATATGCAACTTTGGGGTTAAATTTTTTTGTTAAACTATTAGTAGCTTACATTTAAAAAAAAAATCACCATCATGAAAGTGCACCGAAGTCTTCCTTCACTGTGTATTTTTCTGAATTCCATTGTAGTCTTTTGACTAAATGTGTTTTTATGCTTTGGGGGCGGCACGTTTTATTCCAAACCAAGAAATCTTCCGAAGTTGCAGGGCATAATTACCTAAGGGGATGCTTTGGTCTGTGTTTCTTCTCATCTTTTCATTCACTTTTCCCTTCTCTTCCACCCTCCTCTCTCTGTCCCTCACTTTGTTTATATATACAGTATGTTTATTTATATACACTGTAACGTGCATTTAGACATGTATGCATGTTTATACACTCATGATGGTAATATTTTAAGCAATGATATTGCCATCTGGCTACATTTATTCTGTAGATACTGAGGAGTATTGTACCATTTATATTTTGTTACCTTCCCCTAAAGTTTGGCCCTGATGCTGTTGTCTTATCTATAATACAATCATTTTACAGAGAGAATTTATCAGTATTTTATTTTCTGACTTGAAGCAGTGAAAAAAAAGTTGCTTTAAATGCAAATATAGTAGTCAAAATTAAGTTTATATTCGATAAATTACTGAGCCCAAATCACCATCCACTATAAGCCAATCTATGTTCTGACACCCTTTGGGCATTTATATAAGATTTACAATGGCTGGAACCATAAAAACTGATACTTGAATTCCAAGCTACATTTTGACAAATCCAAAGCTGATGAACTTTCAGACATCTTGATATGGTTGCCATCCATTCTCATCCCAGAGCTTCTTTGATTCCTGGCACTATCACTGACCTGGTGATTGTCCCTATTAAGGCTGGCCCTAAATCTTATTTTCATAGCAAATAGCAAAAAATTTCTTTTTGGTAGAGGCTAAGCCTGAGTGAGTCAAGAGTCCTATGACCCAGAGGCAGCTCCATGTCTCAGTTTGTTCACATGAGACCTGTCAGTCACACGAGCTCGTTCACTCCATACTCCAGTGTGTGTCATTTGCTTTACCTAAAACAGTAGATACGTGTAACCCTTGCAGCTTGAGCAGGAGAAGGGAGAACGTTTCCAAAGGGAGATGGGAATTGGGGGAGGGTCGGAGATACTGCCTATGTAAGAGACTTTGATTTTCTCCTATTTCTTTAACAGCTGCCATGGAACAGAGTCTTGAGTGAGATTTTTTGGGAGGCGGTTGATTGGTTGCAGGCAAGGTGGAGAGCTTGCCATTACAAGGTTTTCATGAGCTGAAGCAATCATTTCCATGCCTGGAGTCTTAATTCAGCCATTCGTCTGTCAGCAATCGCTGAAGGCTCATGTACCAGTCACTGTAATGGGTAGACATCAGAGTACAAGATAAGACTTGTGGACTAAGACAGGTAAGACAGTGAAGAATCACAACCTCAGAAACCAAAAGGAGCAGAATGTTGTGAGAGGAGAGTGCTCCTGTTTATAGCATCACTGGGGAATAAAAACCTTGAGTGATGGGGAAAACATCAAGATTAAAAAGCATTCAGGCCAGCCAGTGGTGGCACATGTCTTTAATTGCAGCACTTGGCAGGCAGATGCAGGTAGATCGGTGAGTTTGAGGCCAGCCTGGTGTATAGAGTGAGTTCTGAGAGCCCTGTCTCAAAAATCCAAAAGCATTCTAGATGAAGTAAACTCTTCAAAGCAGGAATGAGTTCATATGCTGAGAGAACACCCATAAAGTAGCAAGGAAAATGTAAGATACTGAAATTGGCTAGATCTTGATCATTGGAATTTAGATTTTCTCCAGGTGTGATGAAGCTGCTGGGAGCTTGAGTGGTGTGGTCTGCTGTCCATAGCTTTGGTGGATGGAGAACTGCTAGTGGGAGATGAGGAGGACTTGCTATGCGTTAAGACTGGGAGCCTGGGCAGGATTGGTGGTCATGGCTAGAGGTCAGGGTCAGGCTGTGTTTTGATGGCCAAACAGAATTTGGTGATGAATTAAATGTGCAGAGGAAAAAGCAGTATATGGTGGCACATTCCTGTCATCCCCGCACTTGGGAATTGGAGGCAGGATTTTGATGAGTTGGAGACCAGCCAGTACCTTACAGCAAATAAGTCTGCAGACATGCTGTGGGAAAAGGGAAATGACTCAGGGTTCTGACAGGAACACCATTGACTGAGATTTTGGAAACCCGGAGGCACCAAGTCTCGTTTTTTTTTTTTTTCTTGTTGGATTGTTTCTGTACTTGGACTTTCTAATCTAGAGTAGTTCATTGGTTGAACGTCTCTCTTTTCATTCCAGTTGCCTTTCTTCTTTCAGCGAGGCATTTATGATGTTCAGGAAAGGACTAGGTCTTACTGGGGTAGAGGTGTCCTTTTTCCCCTGGGAGGCTGGTGCAGGAACTTCCTGGGTGACAAGTACACCAGGGTCCCCACCTGCTGCAGAAGGCTGTGTAGCTTAGGCTCCTGGAGCAGAATTCCTGGGAGCTGTAGGTGGACCTGGTGCCTCGCCGAGGCTGTACTTGGTGATGGTCCATAGTGACCAGGCAATCTGTTTCTGACATTTAACAATGTAACTGTGCATATATTGAATAGGCTTCTGTTTTCCTGTCTTTGTAAAATTGGTGCAGATACGCACTTCAACCTAACTTTTGCCCTGATTCTCTTTTTACAGGATAAATTATTTTATTTGGGCTTTTAGTTTAAAAAAGCAAAACTAAGTCATTTTTTAAAACAGTTGAACTGTAATACTTTTAAAGTTTTATTATCTTACAAATATTTTGTGTCCTTAAGTGTAATTGAGACAGTGTTGAATTTTAATAACAACAAAAGAATAATGAAACATTTGGTTTAGCAATGCCGATGTTGAGAATTCATAAATTGTGCCATTGAAATACTGTCTCAGCTTTTAGTAATTTCTTTCCTGCTAAAAGAGCTAAAATTCTCAGATTATTTTCTAGAATTTGACTATCCTAAACTTCTTAATCTTTTGAACAATCAGATAACCTAACCTGAGAATATCATTTGTTGGCAATATGATCAAAATAAAACTAAGGGCCTATATTTGATCTATAATGGATTCTGTTGGAAGCCGGGCAATGTGCAAAGATAAACCAAGCAGGGAAGCCTCTGGAGCAGTTTCCTGGCTCAGCAAACCATATAGAGCCTGACACAGAGGCAGATCCTTACGTAAGGATGAACAGATGGTCCATCTGAGCTGCCTGTGCTGAACCTTTCCTTGTCTTCATACCTGATTTAGAGGGCTGAGTGCCTTGTCCAAGCACTGAGCGAATGCCCCAGCCAGGCTTCAAACATGAGTTATACTTTTGCCTAGAATGGTGCACATTACAGAACAGGTATTTCATATTCTAAATAAACCTAAATCCACTTGGATTGATTTTCCCATCCTACCATCAAAAAAGGTTTGAAATTTTTATTAATATCCTTTTTTAAAATCTAGATTATTCTAGGGTTTTTTTCATTCAAAAATATTTTCATAATTTTCCCATGTAGTATTTTTGTTTGTTTTTTATGTCTGAAACAAGGTCAGGTCGGTCTGACATAAATTGTTCCTAGGCTGGTTCCTGAAGACCTTAACTTTCCAAATCTGTGCCCTCTACTGGGTGATCCATCCTAGTATCTTTCCCGGATCATGTCAAGTTCATTAGTCTACATACAGCCTGTGAAGCTATAGGAACCCCCACCCCACCCCAGCCTTGGATTACAGTGACTTCTCTGGTCGTCTGCATGCCCTTTATTTTCTTCAACTCTCCTGATAATTCAGTCATCGGATACAGGTATTTGGAGTATTCGTTCTCTGGGGAAAGAATCTGGATGTAATAATTGCACATACAGTGATTGTCATTTCTTCGCCCCTTAGATCCTGACTTCCTTTCACAAAAGATTTGGAAGCAGAAGATGCGTTGCATTGCTTTCTTTTCCCTCATGCGCTAACATGTACGATTTATTTGCTGTGTGTTCATCTCAAGCATACCTATACCTATATGTTTGTTTGCTTATCTATTTAGAGGCAGCATCTAGCTAGGTAGTCCAGACTGACCTAGAACCCAGTCTGCTTGCTCCCTGAGTGCTGGGATTACAAGCCCAGCCGTTGGGCCCACCTGCGTGTGCACACGTGTTGGATGAAAGTAACACCTGTGTCATTAGGTTTGTGTCATCCGCTCCGGACATGTGACAGCTGCTAAGCAAAGACAGGACTCTAAAGTGATTCCCGCAGGAAAGCCTTCAATGGGGGGTGAAAGAGACTCCTGTAGGTTGTCAAATTGCAACTAAATTTTAGTTTTTAAGCCAGAGTAAGAGTTTCTCTGTAGCCAGATGATTCTCCATTTCTTCTCCTGGATATGTGATAAAATGACCTGGGGAAAGCAGCTTAGTAAGGAAGGCTTTGTTTGCTCACCGTTCACAGTCCATGAACCGTGAGCTCCACTGTGGCAGGGAAGGCAGACAGCGGTGGCGTTACAGCTGCGCCGGAAGAGCCCAGTGGCTGCTGTTGCTGGACTCACTTTCTCCATTCCCTGCCGTCCAGGATTCCCACCCAGGGAGTGCCCCTGCCCAGTTAAGACAGGTCTCCCCATACAACCAAGGCAGCCCCTCAAAGGTAACCCAGCAGCCCACCTTCCAGATAACGAGATCCTGTCTGACAGCTAAAGCCAACCATCACAACTGCTATATACAGAATTGTGGAAGTTGCTTAAGTGTTGGTTTCATTCGAAGAACACGGGGGTGTGTTTTCTGCCTGAGTGTCCCGAGTCTTGTGGACCATGTAAGCAAACGGCCCACCCTCTGCTCCTTTCTTTCTTTGCCTTTGGCTTCCCCAGCCTTATTTTTGTACATTGTATCTAAATGATATTACTCTTTCATAAGCTAGATTTTTTAAGCATGCATGTTATTTTTCCAAAGTTATGTGAGTGATTTCTTTTGAATTCCAATACACAAAAAAACACATCTGTGTAAGTGTACATGTGATTTAACAAATACAGAAAATAGAAGTAATTTCTCTATACTAACAACTTCAAACAACATAGGACTTCAGTGGAACATGAAAGAGTGGCATTTGGAAATGGAGAAATATTCAGAGGGCAGTGTGGTTTTAAATGGTTTGTGATTACAGTCTCAATATTTCACTGAATTTTGCCTCTATTGGACAGGTGAAAATTACCCTTCCTTATTGAGTGGATGGACTGTAGAGATAGGCACTGGGCTATTTCTTGCTGTATGGGCAGGAAGTTGCCCATCCAAGTAGCTTTGAAAATAACACAGGAAATGAGGACCTTCATGACCTTAAGGAGAAAGGAAATCCAGAGATAAGGCACACAACAAATGACTGCTGAAGAAAGTCCTCATGTATGTAGAGTAGCTATAACTGAAACCTCAGTTCTGAAGTCATATGGTATTGAGTGCCATTTAATTTTCAGTGAAAAGCAATGCCCTTGAGCCAGAAATGACCCATGTATTTATGAGAGCCTAGGGAAGTGGGATATGGTAGTGATTAGGGATTAGGTTGGGGCTTGCCACTCATGTGGTCTTAGTCACAATTTTTCTTGACTTGTGTTTCCTCCTGTCATTAATCAAATGATACTCACCTCATAGAACCATATTTGGAAGTTATGTCATATCAGGAAAGAGAGCATCATTATTGATTTTTTAGAGTTCTATGACATGTGGCAAAAGATGGTGTAGTATAATTACATATCAGTATGTCAGAATAGTTTATTTTTTAAGTGTCTGGTGCAGGGAGTCAAAGCCAGGCCTTGTGCATATGAGACAAGGGCTCTACCAGTGAGCTACCCCCTAATCTTTAGTTGTTGTGGTGGGAAAAAAACAATTTCTTTTCAAAGACATGAACACTATTCTGTAGCTGTGTAATTACTGTCAGACTGCATGGGTTGTGCCCCACCTCAGCCACTATTCACCAGTTTTCCACGCCTGACGTGCCTGATTTCTCACCAAATTAACATTTGGGTGTGGACATATGAAACCAAATTATCTTGGATATGTGCATAGCACATGCCTGGCACGTGTTACTGTTCTCTGAGTTTTTATGTCCATTTACCACATGTCCATCGGTGGAAATACAGTTTTGGAATCCAAGCTCCTACTCAAGAGAACAGTTTTCCTTTTTCTACAGAAGGCTTCACTAAAAGGTAGATTGTTTTACGGAAGGACATAGAATGTTGGAACATTATCTCTGAGCTTCGTGGGGAAAATTCATAAAAGTTATTGCTTAGAAAATTGCTAGGAAGTGTATAAATATATAATTAAGTTAATACCAATATTTATATTATAGTTAATTAGTCAGTGGTGTTAATCCTTAACCCTCCATTATAAATGATCACACTGAGACACCTGATTTATTTTAACAAGTCTTATCCTGGATTGTGCAATCTTTTTTTTTTTAAATAAATTTATTTATGTGTTGCTTCAGGTTACATCTCCATCACAGTGTCCTCTTACCACCCCTCCCAGTCCCGCCCTCCCACCCTCTACCCCCTAACCCTTCCATCCCACTCCTCTGGAGTGGAGTGTCCCTACATGGATTGTGCAATCTTAGCCCATCTATTTAAATGCTATTCCCCAAATAAAACCCCAATATACACATATGTTCCCTTGGGCTGTTATTCTCCACACTATGCCAATTTTATAGGCCACATGGAGACATGATCTTTCTATCTAACTCATGGCATGTCTCCTTATTTCTCCCTCTGGGTTCTTCCAATGAATTGCCTCTCTGTTCCAGAAGCCAACCCACCTCTCTTCCACCCAATCCAGGCTCCACCATTTTATTCAACCAGTCAACTTTAAATTAAGTAGAGCAAGGTTTCGACAACAAAGACAGATACACATGACAATGTCCTTGCCTGGGCAGCAACCAGATCCTGGGGCCAGTAAATAGCAACAAAATACAAGCAGCTTTCATGTTGCCCCAACAAGGAAGTAGGTAGAATAAAGCACACCATAGTTCTACTCACCAATTGATTTTAAGGCTCATAAAATGTCTTAGTTTTCCATCAAGTAAAAGAATTTGTCTTGGGAATCATTAGAAGCAGAGTTGTAAATTGTTTCTACATCCTAGTAGAGATGTGGTAATGCATGTGATCTTTGGAGTTAAGTCTTCTGTGGGCTCTGCTGCTATTGTGCTGTGTTCAGGCCTACCCTGTAAGAGCGTACAGTCAGATAAGTGGAAATCAACACTTCTCCTTTCAGCTCAGTCAAGGTGAACAAGGAACTCCAAACCACCCCACTCAGCATCCTTAGAGGCAAAGTCCAGTCCTACTATAAATCACTCCATCCTTTCAATTCAAGAAAGCTGGTGCTGGGCTGGAGATATAATTGGTAGGTAGAGAGTGCTTACCCAGCATGCACAAAGACCTGGTTTTGATTCTTAGCCTTTCATAAGCTGGGCAAATGACACACAGCTTTAACCACAGCAGTAGGGAAACAGAGGGAGGAGGATCAGAAATTCAAGGCAATCTTCAGCTACATAGTGAGTTCAAAACCAGCCTGGGCTACAAGAGGCAAGGGTGTGGAAAAAGATGGAGAGAGGAGAAAGAGAGGAATTAGCTAATGCCATGTTCACATATTGTCTCAGTTTGTGTTTTCCATTGCTGTGAAGAGACGCCATGACCACGGCAATTCTTATAAAGAAAAACATTTAATTGGGTCTGGCTTACAGTATCAGAGGTCTAGTCCATTATCATCATGGCAGGAAGTATGGCAGCGTGCAGGCAGACATGGTGCTGGAGAAGGAGCTGAGAGTTCCGCATCCAGATCTACAGGCAGCAGGAAGAAAGAGAGTCATTGGGCCTGGCTTGAGCTTCTGAAATCTCAGAGCTCACCTCCAGTGACACACTCCCTCCAACAAGGCCACATCGCCTACCACTGCCACTCTCTATGGGCCTATGGGCTATTTTCACTGAAACTACCACACATATATGAACCAGAAACTTTAAGGAAAGGAGTGGGTGACAACAACCCCTCCATTTCTTTCTTTCTTTTTTTAGGTTTTTCGAGACAGGGTTTCTCTGTGTATCTCTGGTTGTCCTGGACTCACTATGTAGACCAGGCTGGCCTTGAACTCACAGAGATCCACCTGCCTCTGCCTCCCGAGTGCTGGGAATAAATGTGTGCACCACTACACTCAGCCCCCCCTTCATTTCTTTATCACTGATCTTTTCTGTGGGTGGTTTCAGTTCTTTAAGGTGTAAAAATTCAGGTAGTTTTTTTAATCTTGTGGTTATATCTTTCTGTTTTGGGACTAAAGAATAAAATCTAATGACTCAAAACACAGTTTGAAATTTTTGGTTAGATGTACTAAATGTTTGCGGGGTTTTGTTTGTTTGTTTGTTTGTTTGTTTTGTTTTGTTTTTTTAATACCCATTTGGGACCCCCTAACCCTACATCTGAGAAAAGTACCTCTCCATTCTTACCACACAATTATTGTGTCCAATTAAGTGATTTCTCTAAGGAAGGACATGGTCCAACCCTGGTCAATCCTCTCTGCTTGGTCCCCTCCAGTTGTACCAAGAGGTGTCAAGGGTGACAGCCATGTGGCCTGTTCTCCTGTGTCTGTTTCCTCTTGTCTCTTCATGAAATTAGGTAGAATTTCTTTCCACCTCTAGGGGATGCCCATACGTCAGGTAACTTGAACCATTTTCCAACATTTACAGGTTCTCAGCCATTCAGGACAGCATCTTAAATACTTCAGTATAAATCCCATGATAGTCCATAATATGATTGATTACTCCCCCACACTTAAGGATTTATCTACCAACATTTACTATATTAAAAATGAAAATGTAAAACCAAAAATATATTTGCTTTTCAAAAGAATAAACATAACAAAGGTAACATTTTGGGAGAGAGAAAACCTCCTTAAGGCAAACAGCAGCGAGAAGAGCAAGGTTGTTTTCATCTCTGCCCGGCTCGCTAGCATCTGCATTAATAGAAGACAGCTGGAAATTCTCATCTGTCTCTGTTCAATCTGCTCCAATAGTTTGCCTTGCTTAAAAAATATGAAGAAATCTTGGCTCCACCTAGATATGTAATTGGAAAAGGAGAGGAATATTTCAATAGACTTTTCAAATAGTTATGGATATGCTCTGTTGATGCTAGAACTTGAAAAAAACAGTTGTTTAAGGGGTGGTGGGAAGTCAGATCTGAAACCCTGACTTCTCGTCAAGATTGCCTATTTTTCCTTTACACTCTCTTTTTAAGGGATTGCCATTCCTCCATTGTCTGAATATACACCAGCACCAAATCCAAAGCCTGACCATCAGTTAGCTGCCAGTCCCTTCGGTGACAACTACTAGAACACCGGACAGCAGAAGCTAGTGGTCTGTCCTGTACTTTGAATACATTTTTCCAGGATCATACATCTATCACTTGGAAGCTACTGGCTCACTGAGTTATATAGTAGTTCATAATTTGTGCTCATTTCAGGTGACAATATGAAAAGTCCCATTTGATAACAGTACCACTGATCTTAAATACTGAGACACTCATCAGTCTCAAGGAAGGTTTGCCAAAAAAAAAAAAATATATATATATATATTGCTTAAAAATACAAAATTTTAGCATTAGCAACCACTGCTACAAATTGTTCACCTTAAGTGTTCATTATTAAGAAAAGTCAATTACTTACTCAGTAAATAGCCATAGTTCTACACCAATTCCTCCAGATAAAAATAGTGCTCCATTGAAAAGTTGCTTCAGCTTGCAATGTACAGGACCACCCACATGTTTCTCGGAGTCACCCATTGTAGTTCAGGATCAATGGATGTTTTATATGAACTCCCTACCTGACTTGGGTGCTGGATACCAAATGTGGGTCCCCTGAAAGGATAGTATGCACTCTGACATGCTGAACCATTTCTCCAGCCCTATAAGCGACATTGTTAAGAGAACCTGGACTTCTTTGCTTCTACCAAGATGCAGCAGTACGCAACACAGTCCTTCTTAGCACACTGCCTTGGTAACAGCAACATGTTTGCCATTATTCCTTTTGCATTATCAATGCCAGTTTCAACACAGTTTTGTCAGAGTAAAGAACAAAATTTGAAACCATTACTTGCTGCTTAGGCTATTCCATGTAATAAAAGATCTTCAGTGGTTGAGACCAATAAGGAACAAAACAGTAATTCTAAGCAAATCTATAGATTTATCTTTGTATTGTTTGTTTGTTTTGACAGGCTTTCTGTAACCTCAGCTGTCCCGGAACTCACCGTGTAGGTCAGGCTGGCCTCCAAATCAGAGATCCACTGGCCTCTGCCTTTCAAATGCTGGAATTAAAGATTTGTGCCACCACATCCAGCCAATTTGCATATTTTAATTTTTTTCTTTGTAAAAAATTTTTAGGGTACATGTGAGTGTACAGGCATTTGAATCCCCTGGAACTGGAGTTACACAGGGTTGTGAGTCACCTGACATGGGTGCTGGGATCGGAACTTGGTCCTCTAGAAGAGTATACTGTTCTTCACTGCTCTACTCCACTGCTGAGCCATCTCTTCAGGCCCAATTAGTCTATTTTCAAGACACAGGAGCAAATCTGTGAGTGACATGCAAGCTTAATCTTTGCTTTTACCTGAAATCTGAAATTTTATAAGTTATCACACTTTAGGGGTTTGGCAATGGTTCCTTTTTTTCTAGCTTTCATGCAGCCAATGTGCACAAATGTCAGCTAGACAAGACTGTGGTTCTTGCCATGCATGCACCTTGCTAGCCAGTACAATATGATAACACCATGTAAGATTTTGTCCACTTCCAGTTTGGAACTGTGTAACTGTGTAACTGGAACTCACTCTGTAGACCAGGCTGGCCTGGAACTCAGAGATCAGCCTGCCTCTGCCTCCCAAGTGCTGAGATTAAAGGCGTATGCCACCATACCCAGCCAATTTTCCTTATTACCACATAAAAAGTAGACTCTTAAGGTACTAAGTTTAAATAACTTTATATTTGTTTAATTTAAAGAAAAACTTCAAAACATTTTTAAAAATAATAACAAAGTATGTTTTGTTGGTAGTGTTAAGTTTGCAAATAAATGCCAAACAACTTTGAAACAATGGTAAAGCACAGAAATTATAGTAGGTAAAAATGAAAGGTACTAAGAATGTACTCAGAACTAAAAAAAAACAAAAACAAAAACAAAAAAAACCTGAATTCCTCTGAAAATGCAGCAACTTAAGAAATTATAGGACTGGGGCTGGAGACACAGTTCACTAATTGAGTTTGTATGCTTTTCTGGAGTTCAGTTCTCAACACCCGTGTGGGGTGGCTCACACCAGCCTCTTACTCCAGCTCTAGGGGATTCAGTGCCCTCTTCTGACATCCACAGGCACCTGCACACAAGTCCATATCCCCACACAAACACACTCGTATATGCATAATTTTTAAAATACCAATAAATCATTTTTTTTAATTGTAGGAAACCCAAGGGACAACAAGCCCACATTCTATTCTCTGCCACCGCAATGATATCATCATAGTCCACATAGCCTCTGGAAAACTCCACTCTGTGCTCATGAGAGAATGAAGGTGAAAAAGTCTCAGTGTCATTATGAAAGAGCTGTAACCTCCCAGACCTCCGAGGAGCTCTCGGCGCCCCCAGAGCCCCCGGGCTCCGCTCAATGAATCACTTGTCTAAGGAGCCGTCGTTTCAAATGAGTTTCAATTATGTGAAGTGTGCCAGTGGGGGGAGGATATCACATTTTCTTAATTTGATGAACCTTGTCAAACCTAAAATTAGATTGCTGAGCTCACTAATGCTTTGAATGATGTAAGAGACTTGGTGGCTCTGAAGGTTAATATTTTGAGAGCCATGGATCCTAACTTGGGTCCATTAAGTCCTTGTATCTTTTCAGTGTGACTCTGGAAGCCCATTCAGTCCCCATTGAAAAGCTAGAAATAGCGTTTCTTCCTGCTTTATAGATGAATGAAGTTGAATTCCCATATGTGGCTACCCCAGATCACTTCATGATCACTTGTCTTCCTTCAAAAGGGAAACTACAGCAGCGAGAAGTGTTCATATATGGTTGTAATTTAATTGCATTTGGAGCATTCCTTCTAAAAGAAGTTGCGTTTGAGTTTCGTTTGATTCAGTACCAAAATCCATGAGTACGTGTCATGTGCCCAATACCATCCAGACACCTCAGAGAATACAGTAAGAGCATGTCTCTACCCTGCAGCCAATGAACCATTGCATGAAACAGGGAGGTTTTAAAAGTCTAAGCATTGCCTCAGATGAAATCAAATGCCTGTGCATGGGCTGTGAGAGAAAACAAATAGAATACATAAGGGGACTTGGGATGTACTTTTCATATTTTTCACTTTGCTGTGATGAGACTTTAAAAACACCTGAAGAAGGTGGGAGGGTGGGACTGGAGGGGGCAGTAGGGAGGGGATTGTGATTGAGATGTAACTTGAAGAAATAAAAAAAAACAAAAATACTTGAAGGTTGGGTTCAGGTGTGCAGGACTATAACAGGGGCCAGTGGTTTGGACAAGGCCTGAAGGACTGGAGGTTGCCGAGACTGGATCTAGCCTGCTGGAGAGGGCCCAAATGCCCATTTTCCTGTTCATCATCCTACCTTCAAACTGCCATTTGTTTATTTAGCAAAGAGAATGAAAAAATGAGCCAAGAGAAACAGAGGTGGAAGGTAGGGATGAGAATCTCCAGACTTAAATATGCTTGGCCAAAAGAGGTTGTCAAAATAAGATGACTAAGAACACTGGGGTTCAGTTGTCTGTAGTAAATGTGGAGTTACCATCTAGGTCCCCTTCCCAGAAAACACTTCCTTCCTGCCTAGCCTACAGTCAGCAGTCAGCCTCCAGCTGTCAGCCCCTTTAAGGCTGGCCTAGTTGCAAAGCATGCACACCCACCCATCTGCCTTCCAGGCCCTGTTACTCCCTCCCTGTTATTCTCTCTGACACCCTCCCCACTTGCTGTGGGTCCTCTCAGTATTCTGTACATACCTCCATTATTACTTTTTCCCTCTGCCTCACAGGGCTGCCTTGCTCAGGGGTTGCTTGCATCCATGTAACAGAGGCAGGAGACTGGATGTCCTGAGGTTTCACATGGTCTGCAGGACCACAGTAACCTGTAGCTTTGTTGCAATTCGGCTCTTCTCTTGCTTTCTCTCCTCCTTCCACTAGTGTAGATCGCTAATAAAATTTTGCGTCCCAAATTCTGTGTAAGTAACTGTCCTAGAGAATCCAACTGTGGTGTTTTTGAATAGGAATGGCCCCCATAGGCTCATATATATATATATATATATATTTGAATGTTTGGTCATTAGGGAGTGGCCTAGGGATTAGGAAGTGAGGCCTTCTTGGAGGAAGTGTGTCACTGAGGGTGGGCTTTGAGGTTTCAAATGCCTAAGCCAGACCCAGTCTCGCTCTCTTCCTCCTGGTCCTGATGTAGAACTCTCAGCTCCTTCTCCAGCACCCTGTCTGCCTGCATGGTGCCATGCTTCCTGCCATGATGATAATGGACTAAACCTCTGATGTAAGCCAGCCCCAATTAAGTATTTTCCTTTATAAGAGTTGCTGTGGTCATGGTGCCTATTCACAGCAATAGAAGAGTGACTAATACACCAACTATGACATGATATTCTCTTATCTGGAGCTCTCCAGAGCTATACAGCTCATGAAAAATATTTTTCATTTCTCTCTCTCTCTCTCTCTGTGTGCACGCGTGAGCACGATGTTTCTTGTCGCGTCCCCCTCGACCAGCAAGGATGACGCAACTCACAAAAGCTCTTCTCCAGCAGTTTATTTAGGTCCCTTGAAAACAGTCTTCCGAATGTCGAATGTCCGGGCAGACCCAACCCACAGGCTAAATACTATATGAACAGCCAATCAAGTAAAGCCACGTGGTGCTATCTTAGAGGCCCACGTATGTGGAAGCAAGCCAGATCAGCGGTCTTAGCCAAATATGGACTTGTTTATCATTGAGAGCGCTCACCGTCGGGCTGGTGGAAGGCGGAGACCAGCGCCATCTTTAGGGCGCGGCACATCGCAGCTCTCTACAGTTCCCCCTTTTTTATTTTTTCTAAAGTTGGTAAAAGTCCCTGGAAAGGCTTTGTAATCCCTCTATCTGGGGATCTCACGGTGGGCCTGAGCCTGTAGGAGGGCGGTGTTTAAACTCTTACCCGTCTCTGGGTCAGCCTCCCCACTCGGGACTGTCCTGTCTTAGATGGCTGAGACTTACCCGTCTACTCCGTCATTGACTTGTCAGACCCTAATATCCGTGGAACGAATACCTCAGTGGGCAGGGACTATGTTTAGTGAAGATTTACTTCACGGCAGCGAGTCATGTCTGAGGGGACTGGCCCGCCTCAATGGCGACAAGGGCTCCATGGGGCCCTGTAGAATCTTAGTTAAGTTCCCACTCACCTCCCCTTTATTAGGAAGAGATCTCCAAGCCTTGATAGCTATCTTGTTTATTTGTTTATAAATCTGAATAGGATATCTTATCTGTTGGTTGGCAAATCTCCCCTGTCCAAGCAGCATATCTCTATCCCAGGCTGGATTTTCATCTCTCTGATTAATGGCTGCTTGCTCAGTGGCATACTCAATCAAGAAAGCTTTCCAGTCTAAGTATTGTCCTGGACTTAAGCAGGCGCGGACCAGGCCACTCCAATCACTTGGAGTCATACAATGTCTGCTTGATGCTTCCACTTGAGCCATTGTAAAAGAAGCAGTTGTACCATAGGTACGAACCGACTCTGCAAGGGATTTAACCACCTTAAAATCAAGCGGTTCCTCGTACCTGTTCCCTTGTGGGTCTTGATATACCGGATAGGCAAACTGTAATTCTGTTCTTACTTGTGTTCACATCCCCGGGCAGAAAGATCTCCCTACTTTTAGGGACTGAACAGGCTGATCTATCTGAGTGGTTTCTGGATATGGAGGAGGAGTTGAAGGCGCCGCGGCAACGGCTGTACTTACACCAGCCGCTGCCAGCGTGGCTGAAGGCACTGTAGCAACGGCTTCACCCACACCGACTGCTGCCGACGTGTCCTTTTCTTTTACCCTTTTCTTTTCCCTTTTTCTAATAACAGTCCTCTCCAACTGTTCTATTAGAGTGTGTAGCTCTCCTTCAGAATCCGTGCTCTCTGAGTCCTCAAAATCTCTAAAATCTCTAAAATCTGTAAGATCGGGATAGAGAAGAACCTTCTTTTTGCCTCCCTTTTCACTGTCTGCCTGCTCAAATCTTTCGCCTTTGTTACTTTCCTTTTCACTGTCTACCTGCTCAGATCTTTTCCCTTGTAGCAGTTCCAAGGCTGATTCTCCCTCTTTGATTGCATTACAACATCTCTGATCTTCTAAACAACTCCTCACCATTTTCTAAATCGGTCTTACTCCATGCTTTAGAGTCCCTTGCTCCCAAGCAAAATCCAAGTCCCTGTCTAATTTGTCCCAGGAGGATACCGTAAGATTCCCGGACACCGCAAACCACGGAGCCACGGAATCGCATTCATTCAAAAATCTTTCTAGGGTAGACTTCTTAATCTTCAAATTCCTAGCTAAAAGTAGCTCCTGAAGAGCCAGAAAACTTGGATGTGACTCAGACAATCCCATGTTTAAAAATTTACTTTCGGTTCGCAGCTTCCCCGCGAAACTTTACTTTTTGTTCGCTATCTCCGTGAAACTTTACCATATGTTTACTATCTCTGCGAATCTTTACCGTATGTTCGCTATTATCCGCGAATCTTTACCGTATGTTCGCTATTATCTGCGAATCTTTACCGTATGTTCGCTATCTCCATGAAACTTTATTGTCCTAATTTATCCTAGGAACTTACCAGCGCTGCCCCTGACTGCAGGAGTTCTGAGTCTTTTTTTGGGTTCCCCGTACGGGCCACCACTTGTCGCGTCCCCCTCGACCAGCAAGGATGACGCAACTCACAAAAGCTCTTCTCCAGCAGTTTATTTAGGTCCCTTGAAAACAGTCTTCCGAATGCCGAATGTCCGGGCAGACCCAACCCACAGGCTAAATACTATATGAACAGCCAATCAAGTAAAGCCACGTGGTGCTATCTTAAAGGCCCACGTATGCGGAAGCAAGCCAGATCAGCAGTCTTAGCCAAATATGGACTTGTTTATCATCGAGAGTGCTCACCATCGGGCTGGTGGAAGGCGGAGACCAGCGCCATCTTTAGGGCGCGGCACATCGCAGCTCTCTACAGTTTCTGAATTACTCTCTTCCATTCAGTAATATACTTTCTATCAGTTTTTTGGAAATAAACAGTGTTTTCAGTTTATTGACTTACTTATTCTAAACACAGCTCTTTTCTTCTAGGGAAAAATCTTTGTTCCTAAAAGAGTTTTATGATACCAATATTATTTTTCAACTAATCCCAACATAACTTTTGCTCATTTTGAGATATATGTTGTGTGGACAGAACAGCAGACAAGACATAGAAAGGTTCCTTTTATGTGCTAGGTGGTTGGCCAGGCCTTGGCCTGGCTTGGAGGCTGCCTTCAGGTTTCTCCATACTTCCCTTTTCTCTGCCCTGCCCAGACTAGTTAGGCCTGCCTTCCATTTAGCCTGCTGCTCTCACTTCTTCTGTAGGTCCCTGCTCCACAGACTCCCACACAACCCAGGCACCTCAGGCCACTGTGGTCTGACCATCTCGTCTCTGCCATTCTCCACCCACTCCCAGGTGCCACAGCCTCTCCTACCTGCGCACATGCCCGTGTCCTCAGCTCCTCCCTGTGCGCCCGCTGTGTCCTCCGAGCGCTGCTCACCCTGCTGTACACTCAGCACAGCTCTATCCTCCAGGCCGTTTTTCCCCCTTCCTGTTGTTTTCTCTGCCACTTTCCTACCTACTTTGAGTTTCTCAGTGTTATGTACACCTCCAACTTTGACACCTGTAACTTTTCCTTTTTGCCTTATAATCTATTCAGTTTTCATACCAGACCCTTCACTGTGAATACTTAAAAATCAAGTCTTACTTATCTGGGAATCACCAGTATCCTCACAGTGCCTACCACATAGTAGACCTCAATAGGTGCTGAATGTAGATAATTTGAGTCATGGGCTTCCCTGTCCTCCCCTCCCCAGCCCTTCTTGCTGTTTTTTTTTTTTTCCTTTCTTATTTTAATGTCTTTTCTTTTGGTCACATCATTCCCAACAATAAGTGATCTCTAGACAAACCATATGCCAACCACATTTCCCAGCAACTAATAAGAAAACACTAAATCGGCAGTTATTTTAACGAACAGAGTCCTTGACCAGAGAGTGCTAAACCCTTGTTTTCCACCCACTCCAGTCAGTTTCAGTCGACTAGGAAGAGATGGAGGGAGAAGCAGACCCAGAAGTCTTCCTGTCATGGCATGTGTGGACCATCTGTTCAGAGCCTGCCTTGGTTGTCCTTAAGATAAAAGGGGGTCACTTTGGCTCATTTCTGGGGATCAGCTGTGTTCTGAGCTTTGGCTTGGAAGAGCATCAGCCACTGGATGTTAGGTACTGGTATGAGGCTGTTGGAGTTTCCTTCACCTATGTTTTTCCCTTATGTGGAATGCTTGACTGTTATCAAGCAGATCAGAGGCCTTTCAGGGGGACTAGAGGGCACTGGGCTAGAAGGGGATGTTCAAATTCTACCGTCCCCTCTATCTTGACTCCTAAATTACACATTGCAAAGTAGACTCAAGCCCAGCTAAGGACCAACGGTCTGAACTGAGGTTGTAAGTGCTGGCCAAAAGTTTGTAGTTTGAATTCAACAAAAATATCTGCCTGTTCCAAAGAAAGAAAAGGGGAAAGAGTGGGGGCTTTGTTGTTGTTGTTGGTTTTGTTTTAAGAAAGAGATGAACTTGGGATCTAGCTCAGTAGAGTACTTACATGGCATGCACAAGGCCTTGGGTTCAACCCCCAGTATTGGAAAGAAAAGGGGGGGGAGAGAGAGAACACAGTACCTTCAGGAAGAAATGACATAATCCATCAGAATATAAGACTGTCGAAATCGAACATTCATTGGGTCTAGGATATGACGCAGACACAACCAAGAAAATGGACTAAACTCTAGAAGAGACTAGTGTCAACTGGGAATGAAGCTGGGAGCCACATGTAGAATTAGCAGAAGACATTTTACATAGCAATTATGAAAAATATCTTCATTGAAAATTTTTAAAATGTGCTTGCAATGAAGACAGGAAGATTTAGTGAATCAATAGAAACAAACAAGCAAAAAAGAAGATACTGTAAAGGGTTTAGTTTTAAAATTATACTGGGTAAGTTTAGCATCAGAATGAAAATGACAGTAGAAAAACCAAGGGGGCTTGAAGGTAGATCCATAGAACTTACCAAGATGATGACAGAGAATATTTTAATTGAAAAAGGAACAAAGCCTCTGAGATATATTAATCAATTGAAGATATGTATAACTGAAATTCCACAAGGAAATGAGAAAGATAATAGGGCTGAAAAAAATCCGAGGAGCCGGGTGGTGGTGGCGCACGCCTTTAATCCCAGCACTTGGGAGGCAGAGGCAGGCGGATCTTTGTGAGTTCGAGGCCAGCCTGGTCTACAAAGCGAGTCCAGGACAGCCAGAGATATTCAGAGAAACCCTGTCTCGAAAAAAACCAAAAAAAAAAAAAAAAAAATCCGAGGAAACAATAACTGACAATTTCTCAAATGTGATTTATCATAAACCTTTAAATCTACAGATTTGTAAAATCTAGAAATAATATGTACAGTATAAATATAAAGATTAACGGAACACCAAGTGGGATGTTTTAGAGTATATCATATAGAAATTACAAAATGCCAGCTACAAAAGGCAAACCTTGCAAAAGAAGCAGGGAAAACAGTTCAGAACATTCAGGGAGATGCACCATGTCTTCTCAATGTCCATCTCATCAGACATGGCATGACCAGGGGATAGTTAAACAATGTTTTAACATATTACTAAAAGTAAATTAGTATGTCAATACAGAATTCTAGGTCTGTAAAAAAAAAAAAACAAAACAAAACAAAAAAGACTTCTAAAGATGGATGCAAAGTAAAGACTTTTTTTTCCCCCTAGACAGAGTTTCTCTGTGTAGCCCTGGCTATGCTGGAACTCACTCTGTAGACCAGGATAGCCTCAAATTCAGAGATCCGCCTGCCTCTGCCTCCCTAGTATTGGGATTAATGGCGTGTGTCACCACCATCCAGCAAGACATTTTCAAATGAAGGAAAACAAAGAGAATCTGTCACAGCAGGCATGCAAAAGGAAATGCTAAAGGGCTGGGGAGAGACTCCAGGCTGGAATGTTTGCCCAGCATGTGCAAAGTTATGGAGTCAATCCCTAATATCATAAAATCTAAAGATTTCTTTTTCAGACAGAAGGAACGTAGCAGAATTAAATTCAAATCATTATAAAAGAAAAGAGTACCAGAAATGGTTTAACTCGGGTAAAAATTTTTTTATTTTTTTCTCTCAACTTCTTTATAATTTATATAAAATAAAAAATAAGATTGTTTCATAAGATTTTTTCAGATTTATTTTTACTTTATGTGTGTGTTTGTCTGCATAAATATATGTGTACTACATGCATGTCTGGTACCCACAGAAGAGGGTGTAGGGTATTGGAACTGAGCCCCAGTCCTCTGCAAGAGCAGCAAATGCATTTACCCAGAGCCACCTCTCCAGCCATGTCTCTTGCAGGACATAGGCTCCGAAGCATGTAGTGACTCCTGCTTGAAGCAATAGGGAATATGAGCCTATACACAGCCACAAAGCTTTTGCATGATGTGCAAGTCACCTTACCTGGGCTAGGAGACACCCAAGTAGCTAAACCAAAATCACAGTTCCCAGGTAAACAAGAATAGTAGGTATGAGATGCTTCTGAACGAGATTACTATGTAAATCTGAGGACTGGGTGAAGAAGATCGGCCCCTTAGGTTTGCTCAAGGAATCAAGTCTGCTGGACTTGAACGGAACGACATCATGAAGGATGTGCAAGCTTGCTCTCTTGAGCTGGGACATCTTCCATCCTCAGACATCAGAGTCCCTGCGCTTGGACCTTCCAGTTTAGATGAAGACCCTATCACTGACCTCATGGTCCTCACGTCTTCAGGCTCACACTGGTTTACAACTGGTTCTCTGTTCATTAGATTCAGACTGGCTTGGTACCACTGCCTTTCTTGGGCCTCCAGCTTGCAGACAACAAGTTGCAGGACTTCCTGGCCTCCATAATCATGAGCCAATCTCTCATGATAATTCTGCTTCTATCTGTTTCTTATTGGCTCTGTCACTCTAGAGAACTTCAATGACAACAGCCCAGCATGGCAGATGTGTGGGAAGAAGACGGATGATAGGACAGTGGGCATCTGCAGAGATAGGGGTGGAGATGTGCTTCTGTCCACAAAGAACAAAAGCCAGGAAGGCCACCCCCACTTTCAGCTTAGTCAGCCTTTTAAGGGGCAGAGTTGGAAATGTCATCTACTGGCTTGGTGTTGGTCCAGAATTTCAGTGTACGTGTGTGTGTGTGTGTGTGTGTGTGTGTGTGTGTGTGTGTGTGTGTGT
>CAJQZJ010032237.1:445469-462255 GCA_907164525.1 Lophiomys imhausi
AGGGAGGGGATTGTGATTGAGATGTAACTTGAAGAAATAAAAAATAAATTATTAAAAAAAAAAAGAAAGAGGCACTGAATAGATGTGGCTCCTTATTCCAAGGGGTTCATGGAGGATTCATCCAACAACCCTTATTGGCAATGCAGTCTGGGAGACATTGCTTAAAGTAACAGGTTAGAAAACAGCAGCATGTTACTGAGAAGGGTAGGTAGGATGATCTTAAGTTTCAGGGCAACATGGTGAAACCCATTTCAAACACACACTCACATTAACAAATTGTAATAGTATACTAGTTTCTTTTCTTTTTGTTGTGAACCAATATCTGATACAAAGCAAGCTTGAGGAGAAAGGCTTTGTCACACAGGTTGAGGGAATACAATCCCTCATGGAGGGGGAAACATGGCAGCTGGCTCGTGGTGGCAAGCATGTGTAGATTTGGGGCTCCTCACATCTCTGTGGAGGGTGCAGAGATCTGACAAAAAGTGGGGCTGGATCTTAAGACCTCAAGGCACATAAAACCCCAGAGACCCACTTCTTCCATTAGAGGCTTCCTATCCTAAACAATCTTTCAAAATAGCGCCCCCAGCTGGTGACAAAGTGTTCAAACACATGAGCCTGTGGAGGACATTTCAGACTCAAACCACACCATTGATCATATAGTGAAATATCAACTACAGACTGGGAGAGGAAGGGGGAGAGATAAAGTCCTGAGGACAACTGCCACATGTCACCAGGAAGCAAAGGGGAAGGACAGTGGGCATTCCCTACTGTGGGCTGGAGGTCGAGGTGTGGCCAGGCAATGAGTGGCTCTTGTGACTTTGGCATAACCAATTAAAGTGACTAGGCTACAGCAAGATGGCCAGAGATGGAAGCAAGTCATGAGCTCTGGTACTGGGATGGGGTTTGTGGAGCAAGGTAGAAGCAAGTATGTCTAAGGAGGTCTGGAACTCCTCCGAGACTCTGTTCAAATAAATGGCTAGGTAAGCAGTCAGGCCATGCACTGCAGGTGATGCTGGTGATGGGTGGTGTGCAGATCCTGGCCCTTCCCACACCCAAGGAGCCACAAAGGCAGGGAAGGAAGTGGGGGAGGTCCTGCAGGCAGAGAGGGGAATGAGGCCCCGGGCAAGATTTCTCTCACTCACTAGATATGTAAGACTCCTCTTGACAACTCTCCCTCCATCTTTCCTCCTCCAGGTGTCAGTTTTGTGTCACCTCCCAGGGGCCCCTGTCCTTATTGTCCACTCTTTGTGTGGCGTGTGCTTTCGTAGCATCTAACACAGTTGGTCCTTGGTTTTTCTGGTCTGTCTTTCTCTAGTGAAGTGCTCATCCTGAGGTATCACAGGTGCCTGGCATGTAGTAGGTGCTAACTAAATGAACAAGTGGCCTGCTGCACAACATAAATCAAGAGTCAACAACATGTGCTACTGTCCCTGGGTAACAACAAAAGCCCCATTTCCCACAATACAGATCCAGAAACTGTGGTCACATTGTTACTCTTGACAAAAAAAAAAAAAAAAAAAAAATATTGCAAGCCTCAAATAGTCCAGGTAGAATGCAATCCTAAATCCAGCCTGGTTAAGGGACGCCCAGGCTTGAGAGACTCTCACGGGACCATAGCCAGCCACAGAGTATGGATAGAACAGGTTTCAATGGACAAAAGCTTTACTTAGCAATCCACGTGTCCTCCCAAATAACAGATTTAAATAAGTAAGGCAAACTGTGAGAATCTGTGGTTAAAAATGAACAGAAGAGTGGGAGTAAGGATCTAACAGATGGTCACCGTGCCTCTTCTGTGACAGGTAGGACAAATCCAGGCATGCAAACACATCTCTAAAGGGCTTTTGGCATAGGCACATTTAGTGGCATACCGCAGAATGAACCCTTGGGTGCACACACACACACACACACACACACACACACACAGAGGGTTTAGTTATCTCAACCCAGAGCAGCTCTGGTCAGGTAGACATCAGGGTTCTGCCTGGCCCTCACACATGGCCACAAGTCACCCTCCACTAAAAGAGAAAAGGGGCAAGACAATTCATACTAGGAGCTGGAGGCCCCACTAAAGGAAAAGAGAGGTGCCTGAAGATGGACCCTGAGGTGGCTGACTTCCATTCCTTGACACTCATTGGCCTTCTCACCATCTTCTCTGCCTTTGACCGTCTCAGTCCCAGCTTACCTGCCACTCAGCTGTTTGCTAACTAGGTCTACACACGTTGCAGTGGTCCCTGGGAAGATCTCTCTTGGTTTATGCAAAGGAATCTTCTGACCCTAGCCAGATGTCTTCACTTGGAGGCAGAGGCTCCATGTCTCCCAGCATTCTATGGCCACTTGAAATAGCCCATGTCCAGAGTGTTCCCACATATCAAGCCCAGCCACACTGGGTCTAATTTCCCGATACCCTCTTTTGTTTTGTTTCGTGACAGCGTCTTACTATATAGCACTGGCTGGTCTGAAACTTGGTATATAGACCAGGCTGGCCTCAAACTCACAGAGATCTACCTGCTTCCGCCTCCTGAGTGCTGGAATTAAACGTGTGTGCCACCATGCCTGGCTCCAATATGGTCTTTAGTTTGGAGATAAGCTGTTCTTAGCAATTTCACCTCTCCATGGTTCTTATTGCATGGCATAGGCAACCATGGATAGTACTAAGGGTGGAAGCCCCATGAAGAGCTAGGCTCAAAGTACACAGGATGTCTATCAAATCTAGGTGGCAGCAAGGAGGAAACCTCACCTATGAAGCCAGTTGCGACCTCAAGGAAGGTGGTGTTATCAGTGGGTCTGCCCACTTTCCTAACCTGTTGGCTACAGAATTACAGATCCTTCAGTAGCAGGATACCATCCTCGGCACCCAATGTTAAGAACACAGAAACACAGGAAAATCAAAGAGGCTGTCCAAGGTCACAGAGTTAGCAGTGGCAAGCCAGGGTTCAAACTCCCCCAATCCTACTCCATACCTTTTACCCAACCTGCAGTGATAGCACACAGCCCGCCTTGCCCTTGCCTCTCACACAGGGTCCCAGGCACCTGTACAAAGGCCATGGGATGATCAGAGACTCCAGGTATCTTGACAGTTGTAGCTTGGTGAGATCACTTCTATTCTTTGAGCCCAGAGAGGTTCTCATCAGTAATCTGAGGTTTACAGCAGAAGCTGTGTCAGTGGGCAGATGGGAAATGAAATATGCTAATCTATGTAAAAGACTGAGAACAATGTCTGGCCCTGGAAGCTTTCAATAACGTGCCCCATTATTAATATGATTATTCCAACTGGAATGTTCCAGGTCTCTCTGGCTGACCTCCTCTCCTCTCCAGGAGATTTGTGAATTGACTTCCAACACCTGCTTGTGTTTTTAATTTATCCCTCCTTCTCATTCGCCCACTTTCTCTTCTCCTCCACCCCCCAACTCTGACATACCATTGAATCTGTTCAATTCACTGCAAGACGCAGAGCCCCAGATCCCAGAATGCGACAGATTGAGGGGGTGGGTTAGGGGTGGAGAATGGAGGAGTTAGTGTAATAGGACTTAAGTAGACTTGCACATGCTTCCCTTTTTAAATTGCAGATTCTGCCCCACCATGGGACAACTTTTGTTTTGCCTTCCCCTCGAGTAAGTGGGAAGATGTTTCTCCCTGTCTCTTTCCATCAGGCAGCCCTGAAGGGTCCAATGTGTATGGATAAAGGCGTGTGATTCCACATACATTTTGACCATCACTCCCTGCCAAGTCCTGGCTCTCACTCGAGTGCTCTGGTGTGATCTTAAGGTCCCAGTGCCTGGTGGCCAACAAGAACTCAAAGGGCTGGACAGTGAAGGAAGCCATTTTAAATCCCAATTCCCACTCTGTGGCTCTGTTACCTACCTTCCTCCTTCTCCTGTACAAGAAGGAGGTTTCAGCCCAAGCTTCCAGGATAGTGAATAGTGAGGCCTGAGCGCACACACACAAAGCTGAGCACACCTCCAGCTTATGAAAATAGTTTCCAATATGGCAGAAGTTCTCAACCTGTGGGTCAAATGACCCTTTCATGGGGGTTCCATACCAGATATTTTGCATAGCAGATATTTACATTAGTATTCGTAACAGAAACAAACTTACAGTTATGAAGTAGTAATGAAAATAATTTTATGGTTGGGGTCACCACAACATGAGGAATTGTATTAAAGGGTCTCAGTGTTAGGAAAGTCAAGAATCACTGCTATAGGGTTTGACTTATGCTGTGGCAAGAAATCCAGTCCACTCTCAGAAGGTTGAAATCATAGCGGCTTGGCACCCTTCACTTAGCCACAGTGGGTCGGAGGACCCAGGCTCAGTCCTTGTTCCATGCTTACTGAGTAGATCTCACTCTTGCTGAGCCCAGCTCCCTCACCAGCAGAGAGGAGCCCCAGGTTGCTCTGCCACCTCCCCCCCCAAGCCTGACAGTGAGTGGGTGCCTCCTGAAGTTGACAGCCAGGGAGCACAGGACACAGGAACTAAGAATCTCCAGTTCTCAGGGAGAGAGGAGGAAAAAAGGAAGGGTCATACTCTCGGACTCTGTCAGGCCTGGTGGGACACGGTGGTGGGTGGAGGTTGGAAGGGGAGGCAAGCATTTACCGGCACAGTCAACAAACAAGGGCGAGGAACACAAAGCCAGGCATTGTGCAAAATGCTGAGGAAGTAAAAAGGAATTCTTATTTATAATTTATACCCCACCTACTTCCAAAGAGAATTTTAAAGGTGACTCACAATGAAAACCACATATGAAGCAAGATCACTGAGTTAAAAATTGAAAAGCCAATCCATGAGAATGACTGCCTGTGTTGCTTATGACCCCATGCCAAGGCCCTTCTGTCCAACAACTCTGGTTTACAGAAGAGGGCAACAGGAGCAAGCAGGTGTGGCCAAGCTGAGTGAAAGGCGGCTCACTCAGGTGCCTAGGTACCATCATAATTTACAGAGCATGACAATATTTTTAAAATTCCTTTAAAACTACAATTTAACAAGAACAACTAGGTTGGGGGCTGGAGAGATGGCTCAGCGGTTAAGAGCACTGCCTAGTGCTCTTCCAAAGGTCCTGAGTTCAATTCCCAGCAACCACATGGTGGCTCACAACCATCCACAAGGTGATCTGGTGCCCTCTTCTGGAATGCAGGTGTACATGCAGATAGAGCACACATATGCAATAAATAAAATAAATCTTTAAAAAAAAAAAAAAAAGAACAACTAGGTTAAAGAGAATGCATATATATATGTTAATGGATCAGTCTTTATGCCAACACAATCATATTTCATTTGAGGGGGGAAAAAGGCTCACAAGGGTCAAACCTAGGGTCCCCAAACCTCGTAGTGCAGCTGGGGCCATGGACTCAGGCCTATCACCATCACTGGAAGACTTCTCACTACCTCCTCAGCTAAAAAGAAACCATAGTGAGGTAAGAATTCATAGAGGGCACAGAGTGGGACACACTCACATTCGGTACAATGTAATTATAGCAGAAATGTGCTTTCAAATGTCTTCCTTGTACCTTATCCATTCTTATCACTTCCACATGGTAGACCAAGGGAAAAGACACTCTTGTCATCCAATCTGACAAACTTCTAGTCTGCTTTAGTAATCAAAAACAGTCATTCACAGGTGACTTGGATGATACAGCCTTTTGACCACCCCCTGGGCCCCAGCATGGCAAAAGATTCTGTGTTGTGTTTTCCCAGCAGCTGGGGGAGGCAGTCAGGGTTCTCCTGTGTCCTGAATCCTTCCTGTCTTCTGCGTGAAGGGTGAAGCCTGCTCCCTGAAGTCATGAGCTGCCAGTGGACCCAGCACACCTAAGTGTCTAACTCAGAAACTCACTATCACCTTTATACTTCAGTATTCTTCAAAAATCCCCAACTTTCCAGGCTGTGCCCTGGTATAGTAGAGAGGAGGGTGATAGAGGTGACAATGGAAGTGACAGGGAGGAGCCCAGGCCTGATTTACCCAGACTCTCTCCCTTCCCTATCCCCATAGGGCACAGTGACAAAATGGTCAAGTTTTCTCATCTCAAGATCTACTCAACCAGGCCTCACACTTCATGTGTTAAATGAGATTCTTTCCCCCCACCCCTTAACAATAACTTGCCTTCCATCTGAGAAGCAAGCTTTGCTTCCATGAACAAAACCCAGAATAACAGTATTTGTAGGCCATGGGAGGTTCTTTGATAGTCATCCTTGGACCCCAATGCAGAGAGGTTCAGCTAGGGCAACCAGTTATGCAGATTTCAAATTACAGAATAAACATATTCTATGTTCTTTATATGGGGATCACTAAACAATATGAGTACTGTCTCAACACTTTACACTCATTCTTCCAATAGCTGTTTGTCACATCAGCTGTCAAGAAAATCCTGCTAGAACATTAGGCATTTCTCTGCTGAAGGAAGGCAAATATTGGCAAGACTAGTGGTGCCATAGCTAATGTTCTGGAACCTGAGTGTAGCTTTGACACCCTTGCAAAAACAGAATAGCCCCGTGGGCACTATGTCTTCCAAGCAGGCTTGGATATAGAAGCAAAGCCACTGTTGTTCATCTCTCTCTCCCACCCTGAGGGAGTCCACAGAGCATTATATTAAAAATGAGATGACAGAGCCAAACTCCAATCTCTCAGTTATCACAGTTCTGGGGAAGATTAGTCACTATCCAAAATGTGAACCAGAAATGGTTTGAGAGTTTGAGAAGGAAATGACTCAGCCAGTATAAAATATTACAGAATAACCAATCAGTCAGACCTCAGAGTTTTTCTACATTTAGGCTTCAGAAATGCAGCTATCCAAGACAGAATATAAACTACCATTCTTCTCCTGGACTACAAAAACTCTATAAAGCTAGGAGCAGCTGCCTTAGTCAGAAAGATGATCATGAAAAAAAAAAATACAAGAGCTTTACCCTGGGAAAGACTCCGGGGATCATCTTGTCAATTCCCTGCTTTTGTGATGGAGAACAAGACAAGGGTAGTTACTCTCATCACTCTTGTCTACATTACCTAGTTCATTTCATTAAAGAAAAAAATACATTTTAAGGATTGAGAAAATAAACTTTAAGTATATATAGATATGTTCTGTGGAGAGAAAAATCAAAGCATGTGCAAATATGATTAGCCTGAGTTTAGCAAGACTGCTGAGCATAGAAGTGGCATGCAAAAATGTTTCCATTGATATATGATCGACATGCATAATACCAATGAGCATTGAGGAAAAATATTTTAAGGTAATCATTTATATTTGCAACAAAAGCTAAGTATATACCCAAACTTATCCTGCATGTCTATAAAATGACTAGATTTTTAAGAGCAGACATTAAGACATGTTCTTATAAATATTGGGATATAGCAGATTTCATGCAGTATGTATCCATGAATATAGTACAGCTACTGATATTCTGCTGCTATTGTAAAGAGGTCAGTTTCTCCAAGTTTCTATGTAGAGTCAGTATGTCCCAAAGACTATATACAGCATATTGAATGACCTCATGGGAAAAGTTACACGTTCTGCATTTTTAAGTTCCATCATGCTACAGGAGCCTGCCAGCCACATGGGGCCTGCCACATCTTTGAAAAGTTCCAGGGTTCTGAGTGTCATTTTGTTCTTTGAGCAGTGTGATGGCAAGTTCTGAATCATAGAACTTGGAGAGCCCACAGAGCAAAGAGCACAATGGCCCAGACACATGGATGCTGGGAAGTGATTGTGGCTCTAGGCTGGAACTAGATGGATACTTCTAAGCTCTGCCATGGAGGAAGGTCACTACCGTGGCACTAGTGGCCTTGGGTCATGTTCATCCTAACTCTTCTCACTCTTTCTCTTTTCTTTCCTTCTCCTTCTCCCAACTCCTTTGTCTCTACCCATCTTTCCTCTTAGTTTTTATCCTTATGTCCCACCATCCTTGTCCTTATTTCTCTCTTTCTTATGTTTTTGGTTGTGAGCCTCGCCTTAAATGGCTAAGCCATCTCTCCAGCCCATTTCTTTCTTTCTTAATCTCTCCCCCTTTTCAATTCATGCTCTCAACAACCTTTCTGGCCCTCTATTTATACCTCTTACTCTCAGTCAGATGACCTGGTGGTTTAAAAAAAAAATTTTTTTTTTTTTTTAGCTCTCCAGTCCCTTCCCTCCACTAGAAACCAGCTCTAACTGGTTTCTGGGAGGCCAGATTCCCTCCCAGACCTTCACCCCTAGAGATCTTCCCCTGTGTGCCCTGTACTTCACTTCTCCCATGACCCGCAGACCCCTGGGTCCCACTGTGACCCAGACGCTCTCAGGCTGTCCTGGGAGCACTTTCTAAAGCTACAGCCAGGGACAAGCCAAGCTGGTCTTCTAAATTTATCTCTCCTCAGCTCCACCAATGAAGCTTCCCTTGGCCCCTTCCTGAACCCCATGACAGAAACACAGATTTCTGACTGCCCTTGTTTCCACCCCAAAGAAGGGCTGTTTTTTCAATAAAGGGAACTGGAAGATTGTCGTCTGCCAGGAATGCAGATTTTTTTTTTTTCTCCACAGTCTGAGCTGATTTGACCTGATTGACAGGAGAGATAGCATGTGTGGGAGAACAGAAAGGAAGAGAATGGAAAGGGGACTACAAGATGGGGAGGATGGGATCGGGGAGAGGGAGGATGGGATCGGGGGGAGGAAAGATGAAGTTCCAGAATTTTAGAACTGGAAAAGGAAAGGAATCCTGCAAGACCCGACACACACACATGCCACACACTTTTAGAAGTGGACCCCCAAGCTTGAAGACATGAGGAATTTTGCTCCTGTCCGGAGTTAGTTAGCAGAAACCAGACTAGCCAGCAGGTCTGACTCCAGCCTAGCCCAGCAATACCTCCCCCCTTTATTCAAGGCAAAGAAAGTTGACAGTCTTGGCAGCAAAATGAAACTGTGTGATTTATGAGGAATTCTGAGATATCTTCCAGTTGACAGTCTCTGGAGCTTGCACAAGCCCACACTTCTGTGGGGGCAGCATTTAATGAAACAAACACTTGAGTTATTCATCTTTCATTAGGGATGACACGCAGAAAATACATATCAGAATAAAAAACAGGATCCTGCGCAGGATGCATGGTTCCATGGTCAAGAACAAGTGGGAGAGCAAGGAGCACCCAGGTCAGTATGGGGAGTTGAAGAAGGAGTGGAACTGATACTTTCAAACACTTGCTTCCCTGTGTGCTGTCTTAAGTAAGTCCCTCGGGAATTCAGGAAGCTGGATGCCAGGGCTCTGTGTTACACACAAGAAAACTGAGGCTCTGGAGGGCAAGGAGCTCATCACAAGTCACCGAGTGACTGAGCCAGGAGTCACTGCCTGGCCTCTTTGTGAGCTTTACTAAGCTATCTGTGTTGGAAAGTGAGGCCAGCTGTACAGGGCCTGGGGGCTAACTGTGTGGCCTGACGAAGCTCGGAATGGGACGCAAGCTGCAGGCACTTAATACAGACCTGGAGACAAGGAGCCTGGAGCTAGCAATGGGAGGCTAAGACTTCGGTGGTCAGCCAGGTCCAGCTGGATCATGGCTGAGCTTATGGAGTCTAGGGAGATGCCCATGGCCTCTGGCTTTGATCCATTCTCAGTCCCCATTTTAGAGACATTTTGCATCTGAATTGGGAAACCCTGTTGGACCTCCGTCTCAGATGAAGTACTGTGGGGACGGGTCTCAGAGCTCGCCACTTCCAATGCTGCCTCTGCCTCTCCTGACTCTCAGTTTCCAAAACTTAGCTGTAGCATTTTTATATAACGATAACTGCCTCTCAGTATTTAAAAAGTTTAAAACAATATTATGATTATTACCAGGTACATAATAAATACCATGTGCTGAATGCATTTCAACATCCGTCGTGCACTACACTAAGCCCTTGCTGTATCACATGACTTAGCCTTCAAGACAGCCATCCTACACACTGCAGTTATCATTCCATTTTGCCTGTAGGAAGCAGACACTCAGAGAAGCTAGTCGTCTGCCCAGGCCACCCAGCAAATGACCGGCAGATTCAGCATTTGAACCCATGTCACTGTATACATACAGACTCCCAAGCCCATCGCTGTGACTGTGAAACAAAGCACTGAGAAGGTAACTATCCCTCAATAAAGGGTGATGGATACTTCTTTGCCCCCTTAAAGCCTGGGTTTCCCCTGTTTCCTCTAGAATTTGCTTTAGGGTTTGCTTATTTTGAGTTTTCTAGAAGTCAGGAGAAATCTGGAGGTGGGATTGAGGGCAGCAGGGGATGTGCTCCCTTGGTCCAGGCATCTCCTCCCCTACCTCAGCCTTCCTTCCTTTTAGGGTTTGGCAAACACCACTTCACTTGAGGTCTCTTGTGCAGCTGGAAACAATGCAAGTTTATTTTGGCACCGCACAGAGGGCCAATTCCTCTGTTCTGGGTGCCTCTGTGGGAAGAGGGCTAGAGAATGTGGTCCGGCCACTGTCGCTTCCGGTTACTCTCCCAAACACATCCATGGCAACATCGCTGCCGTGTGGAGCCCTGAGAAGGAAATGAAATGAGAGCATTCCTTCAGACAGGTCATGAGATTCATCCCTCCTCTGTCCCAGCTCACCTCCAAAAAGAAGTACAACTGAGGGCAGGAGCTGCAGTTCTCAGCACATTTCCTCCCCAACCCTGGCACATACCCACCTGTGTATTTGGCTTCCTGAAGCAAATGCCACAACAAGCCAGTGTGGTGAGTAAAGTCACATTGAGCTGCAAGGAGTGGCTAGTCTCCTGGTCCATGCCCCACCGGCTGGGATCCAGGGTCTGCCCACCTCGGGGAGTGCGGCAGCTGAAGTGCTTTTGCACCCTACTTCATAGCTCAGAGTCCCCACAGCTACCTCACTCAAAAGCCTGATTTTCCCATTTTTACAACCATGGGGATGATGACCCAGAGAGGATAAACTGTCAGTCAAGGTCACTAAGTGATGGAACCAGGATGTGGTCTGACCCAAGGCTCCTACTGTCTCCAGTTGTAGCACTTCCTTCCACAGTTCTTGGACTGGAAGTTTAAGCACTGTTCCTTAAATCTGAGGAAAGCTTGTATACAATCCTTCTGGGGGTTGAGCTAATATTTGCCTGCTTGTCATTTTTACCCATGAGTTATATAAGACCTAAACCTAACTTCAGGCAAGAAGAGAAAAAAATTCCCTATCTCCACCCTTGGCCATGACTACCCCTTAGAGATGAGACAATAGCCCTAAGTGACCCTCTGCCATCCCTGTTCCAACCCTGAGATAGTTGGATGTGGGAGCGCAGCCTTACCTCTCATTCCCTGGACTTGGTATGTGTGGGCACATTTCTTAGCACTTTTGGGTTTCCATTGAAGGGGAAGGATTACATCTACTGTGATGGGTGGTTATGGATCAGAAAGGAGGATATCTAAAGCCCTTCACCCACTTCACACATATGATAGGCCAGTCAGTGGCGACTATCATAGACTCATCCTCTATTGTGTCTCTATGAGTCTCTCCAAGCCCTGGCTTCTCCTCTCTTGGGTGGGCATTACAGACTACAACTTCTTCAGTTTCTTCCTTCATCAAAAGTGGGCATTCTAGTAGTACCAGCTTCCTGAGTTTTGGGGAGCAGGTGACGACAGAGCAGGGAAGGCTCTATAGTCCAAAGCTCAGTGGAGCTACTCTGGTTAGCTGTCCAGCATCCTGTCTCCTAATCTTCCCACCTTTCCACTACAGTTGGCAGGATTGTCTTGCTTTCTCTTCAAAAGCCCTTCTCCTGCACCTCGGCTGCTATAATAATGGGGGAAAAAAACTAAAGATAATGTTGGAGCTCTGAAAATACTTCAAAGCTTGGAACTTTGGCATGCCAAGGACTTTGAACTAAAGGTCTGGGGCCTCTAGCTTCTGCTTCTGTGTCTCCTTTCCTTTCTGTGTCTGCCTCCACCATGAGGGAGAATTCCTGCAGGGGAGTTGCAGTTGTCATGGTCTCCTCTCTGGTCCCCCACTAAACTCATAAGAAAAGGGGACCAAGATCAGGCAGCCCACAGAGACCTGCCACAAGTAACCTATTCTGAAGAGAGCCCTTGTTCACCCTGAAACATTCCTCTTCTCCCTGTTCCCTAGAATCCCAAGCCCCTAGTCTATCCTTCTCTGTAATCCAGAGTGCTGTTTAAATTTTAGTCACCTTGGTGGGGCATGGTGGCACATGACTTTAATCCCAACACTCGGGAGGCAGAAGCAGGAGGATCTCTGTGAGTCTGAGGCCAGCCTGGTCTACAAAGCAAGTCCAGGACAGCCAGGGATACACAGAGAAACCCTGTCTCGAAAAACCAAGAAAAGAAAAAAAAATTTTTAGTCACCTAGCCCTTCTTTTTTAAAAGAAATATTTATTTATTTATTTAATGTGTGTGGGTATTTTGCCTATTTGCATGGCATGCACACAGTTCTTTAAAAGGCCAGAAGAGGGCGTTGGAGCCTCTGGAACTGAAGTTACAGACAGTTGAGTCACCACATGAGTGCTGAGAACTAAACCCAGGTTCTCTGCCAGAGCAGCAAGTGCCCTTAACCTAAGAGCCCCCTCTCCAGCCTCCACTGCCTTCTGGAAGTCTTAACGTTTTGACCCCTGTGCCTTTTGTCCTGTTAATTTACTGCTAGTTTTTACCTTGCCAGACTGAACCGGGAGCGACCTCAGATGGCAGCCTATGTTAGAAAGAAACCCCTTTGTCATTATATCATCACATGCACCCAGGGCCTGCTGCAATTTTCAAACCCTCGGTGATCTGAGAAGAGTGATGCAGTTCCCCTAACAGGGATGGGGAGGGGGCTGTGGTGAAAGTCCAGAGGTGGTCTCAGGGAAAAGGTGAGTGTGCTACCCACCTGACTCTCCAGCCTTTATTCCGAAGACAAACAGACGCGATAGGGGTGATGCCTAAGCATTTCCTGTTTTTAATGTTTAGTTCCCTAGCTTATATACAGAACCAAATGGGTGTTTCCACATGAGTCCATGTGGGCCAATCACATTAAAGGTCATCATATCACACCACATATAACAAGCCTGGTAACATGGTGATCATGCACCGATAATGAGCACAGAAGTCTTGCTCACCCAATCAGCTATACACATGATCTGGCTTTAACTCCTCCCCAGCATCTTCCAGCCAGCACCATCTTAGATATCTCCCACAAGTTACTTTCATTTTCCCAGCCACAACGCATTTCTCATAAGCCTCCATTTCCTGGGCCCCCACACACATTCTCAAGGACATATAGGGGAGCTAGGGTGTGGGTGTAGAAGGAACCACTAGCACCCACAAGGACTGTGGCTAGAGACTGGGAGTAAAGCGAAGAATCTGCAAGGAAGGTGGCCACGATTCAGCCGTACACAGAACTTGCCATCTACTTGGAGGCCTCTCCCTGCCCTTCAAAGCTTGTGTGTCTTTCCTTCTACAGTCTTCCCCTGAATCATCCCAGCAGGCCATGAGGCAAACTCAACAACCCTTTCACAGTCCAAGCATTTCTTTGGCATGGTGCTGGTGTTCTCCTGGCCATCTCCTCTCCTCTCCTCTCCTGGGCTTCACTGGGCTAGACAGGCCATTCCTCGGGTTGTCCAGTGAAGAGACTGAGAGCCTCCTAGTGACAGCTAGCTTGGGAACAAAGCCAAGACATCCGAGTTTAGGCTCCAATTATAAGCCTGCTTTCTTTGTAGGGTACAAAGTGGAGCCAGGAAGGCAGCAGGTGGGTCACCATGGGCTCAGTGAGAAAAATGGCAGATGGATAGATGGGTTGATTCATGGGTTATTAAATCAGCAAGCTCTCATCTTCTCTAACCTTCACCAGGCAGACCCTTCTTGGATCTCTGTCCAGGAACTCCAAACCCACCCCTGGGAAGCAGGTGGAGCTGGGCCTGCCAGCCCTGCACAGCCTCTGCCTCCAGGGGACTCTTTGAATAGGAGACACCGGCACTCAGAGTTCCCACCCAGGGAGAGGCTGAAACACTTAGGGTTCCTATTTAAAACCTCTCATTCATCATTTCAGCACCAACCAACAATTAAACCTGATTCAGTCAACACTGACAACGCCATCTGCCTGTCGCTGACTATTTAAAACTCCATCCTGGCCTCTGGGACCTTCAGAACTGGGAACTGTTTGTCCTGCCAAGAACACGGCCCCACCCTCCTGATGCAGGGATCCCAAGGACATATATGTAGGGTATAGATAGGGTCTGCTTCAGCAGCCCTGGCTGTTCTTCCTACCTCACTGAGGGGGCTTTGAGAGGCTGGGGGTGGGAGGACAGCTCTGAGAAGGCTCTGAGAGGGCTCGGAGATGCCAAGAGGAGAGACTTAGAAATAGAAAATAAAATAAAATAAAATCCGTGGAATGATAGGATCAATGTACAATGCATACTTGCGTGAAATTTCTAAAAATTAAATTAATGAAAGAGTAAAATAAAAGATGAAATGAGTGTGATGCATATACTTGGGCTTTGTTTGGCTTTGGGTGCTCTGGGTGAGCATGGCAGGCTGGGGAGCACCCTTGGGCATCAGAACAACCTGAGGGTGAGCTGTGCCACTCAAATGCACTGGTCTTTTGGTCTTTCTCAATGTCTTTTCCTCACTAATGTAATAAGAATAACAACTTTCTCCTCAAACCATCTCCTGAGTAGTCAACAGAACCACCACCCCACCACCACCACCACCACCACCACCGCCACCACCACCCCACCACCACCACCACCACCACCACCACCACCACCACCCCACCACCCCCCGCCCCAAGTCTGCTGGTCCCAGTAGAAAGACTTGGGAAACCATCAAATGCTAAAGCAAAGTCAGAACAGAGCAATCTGGGACTGGTACTGGGATGGGGCAGTATGATGGTAGGGTTGTGTCTAGTTCTCTAGGACAGGATATCACTCTGTGGTGGGTCCACACTGGTGCAGGGGCATCTGTCTGGAGGCAATCGGCCTCAGCTCAGCTTTGAAGGCTGAACAAGACTTGAGAAGGCTTAGCGTCAACAAGAAGCCAGGCTAGACAGATCCCCTTAGAGCTTGCAAAGACTTCCCCCAACCATTTCCCATTTGACCTCTACAGTCTTCTGGAAGTTAAAACTCAGGCAAAGGAGACAGCTTGCTGCTGAGAGGCAGTTGGTTTCAGAAATCCTGGACAAATGGCTAACCGAGGTGCATATTTAATGTATCAAATTGGAAGCTGGCCAGATCTCCCAGCATCCTTCAGTACCTCCTAGTTACATGTCTTGCATGCTAACATAAACTCCTCCAGCCCAGGATCTGGGCTGCCCTACACCAACCTGTCCTTCCCTATATAATCCAACCATTTAGTTACCCAGCCCTTTGTCTAGCCTTTACTATTTTGTCTTTTGGCCTGGGCTGCCTCTCTCCGTCTGCAACTTCTCCCTTGCTCTTTCCCTTCCTCTCTACTCTCCTCTCATAGTCTGGTTTAGTCTGCCAGTCATGTTCAGCCTGGACTCTTCCCTCTGCCTCCTTTCTCCCTTATATCTACAATAAAATTCTTCTCCATACTTTAGGAGGTCATGCCCTCTTCCATTTATTTATTTATTTGCTTACTTACTGACTTGTTTTTATTCAGTGGGATGATTAGTGGAGCCAGAGGCTAAGGAGCTAAGGGTCCTGACAGTCATCACCCCTGTCATTGTGGATCTATATTGCACAAAGTGGCAGAGGCCTCAAAGGTGCCTCTAACTAAGCTCTCTGTGAGGATGAAGCCATTGACACCCCTCTGGGGCTCCAGGGAGGAGGGAACTGAGTCAGGGCCAGAGAAGGAAGGAACAGGAAAACTGTATGAGTGTGCTTCGTGCTTCCCTAAGGTCCCTGAGGCTTCTTCCTATCTTTAAGGTCCTGGGTGTATAGTCAGGACTCCCAGACTTCTAGGACTCAGGATCTCAACAGCTCAACAAGACTAAACGTCGGAAGGCAGGGCCACGATGCCAAAAGCTGATTCGGACCCTAGGTCTGGAGAGGGAAGTCCCAGAAGCCGGCATCCACTTCTGGCACTTACAGACTAATTTTTTAAAGCCACCCTGTCTTGACACTGAAAATTAAAAAGAGCTTACTCACAAGGCCACTGGGAAAAGCAAATGAGCTCACCTGAGTAAGTGCTTAACAAAAATGTCTCCATCTGGTGTGCCTTGGAGCAGCTAGCAGCATACTCGAGCTAGCTCAGCTCCAGGACAGCAGCCACAGCAGCAAGACTGAGAGCAGATGTGTCGTGGTGGGGTGCAGAGGTTATCTGGAGGGAGAGAAACAGTCCAGAAGCACGCTGTCCCCTAGCACCATTCTGTCCGCAGGCTTTCACAGCTCTATCTTCCTGGGGACATCTGGATCCCCCCAGATTCTTCTTGGGCTCTTCTTGAGGAGTCAGAATCCAGATGATGAAAGAGAGCGGTGAGGTCTCTCAGAGCCCAGAGGGGTATAACAAGATACCTCTGAGTGGTTACAGGGATGTCCGTCTCAAGCTCATGGTGGTGAAGGACCACTTTAAAAATACCTCATTGGTCATAGATCAATGCTTTGTGAAATATCACTAAAATGAATCTCTAGCAGAAATGCTCGCATGTTGGGCATGGTGGAAAATTGTGGTAACAGTTTCTGTGTTTACTCAGAATTTCTGTGTTTACCTCACGAGCAACCAGCAACAGTTTTTACCAGACCATAACCACACAGTACTTAGGAACAGACTGAACTACAAGCAAACTTCCTTCTTTTGCTTCCTGAGTCTAACGCATCCTTGATGGGCTAGGCAGAGGGTTCCTACATCCTGGACCTTTCAGGTGATCCCAGGGGGCTCTGTTGAACCAGGGCTGTCAAGGCCTGGAATCTCACAG
>CAJQZJ010032237.1:477001-495141 GCA_907164525.1 Lophiomys imhausi
TAAATTTTGAGTTGTTTAGGAATCAAGAGGGTGTTCTGGATCTAAGAAGATATTTTTAAAATTGTGAGGCAAGTTAGTATGAAAGCTGAGTTAGATATAGAACTTTAAACTCATGGAGATGGTTAGATAGTAGAATGTTAAAGTCAGGTGCCAAATACATATGGACTGGACATTGGGAATGTATGCTAAGCCATATAACTCTCATAATTGTGGCCTATTTATTTCTGTTGTTTTGTATTGTATTTATAGTTATAAGAAAAAGAACCATTTTTTTGGACTGAAAGGGAGAGCTGTTGGGGGGAAAAAAGAAATACCTTAAACTTAAAAAAAAAAAAAAGAAGGGAAGAGGATGGGGGGTTGAGGGGGAGGAGGGTGGAAGTGTGGGACTGGAGGGGGGAGTAAGGAGGGGATTGTGATTGAGATGTAACTTGAAGAAATAAAAAATAAATTATTAAAAATATATATTTTTAAAAACCCTAAAAAAAAAAAAAAAAGAAAAAAGAACCTCATTCCACATGGCCAGGAACATCGGCATATCGTGGAGAATGTTGGTCCAAGGGGACGTATATATGGGGTCATATTTGGTTAATAGAATTAAGAGCTAGTTTAGATGGGCTAGGATTGCACAATTCAGGTCAAGGCTTGTTAAAATCCACGTGGTGTCTGTGTGCTCATTTTTTTTTTTTTTTTTTGGTTTTTCGAGACAGGGTTTCTCTGTGTAGCCCTGGCTGTCCTGGACTCACTTTGTAGACCAGGCTGGCCTCGAACTCGCAAAGATCCGCCTGCCTCTGCCTCCCAAGTGCTGGGATTAAAGGCGTGCGCCACCACTGCCCGGCTTGTGTGCTCATTTTTAATGTCTGCTTAAAGATTAACGGCTGCCAAACCAATTAAATATAATACAAATACTGGTTAAATAATTTAATTTGCCATATTTTTTTACACAGGAGAATCAATTAGATTCAGAAGGTTGTATGTCTATCACATGATAGATTCATCTATGCCCTGAATTTTGTCATTATCTCTCTTATGAACTATGTATTCATTAAATAATAACTCCCTCCTTCCCCATCTCTCACCCTCTGGTAGCATCAATTCTACTTTCTGTCTGTAGTTTGATTGCCCTCACCACCTTGTCTGAATGGAATCACACAGTATTTTTACCTCTGTGGCCATTTTATTTCAGGTCCATCTGTATTGCTGTATATATCAAAATTCTATTTCTTGCTGTGGCTCTATAATATTCTCCCAAGCATGCATATAGCATGTTTTCTTTATCATTTATCTGGTAAGGGCACTTGTTATGTTTCTACCTTTGTCTCTTGTGACTGCTGCCATGAATACTTCTTCCCAAGTGGCTGTCAGTTCTGATATTCCTGCCTCTCATTCTTGGATATATACCCTGGAGTGGGATGGGTGGTTCGTTACATGTTTACTGCTACCTTCACAGCAGCATTATTGTTTAGCACTTGTTATTTTCCAATTTTGTTGTCTTGCTTTGTTTTTATTTTATTTTTTTATTTTTATTTATTTTTTATTTATTTTTTTTTTTTTTTTGGCTTTTCGAGACAGGGTTTCTCTGTATAGCCCTGGCTGTCCTGGACTCAATTTGTAGACCAGGCTGGCCTCGAACTCGCAAAGATCCGCCTGCCTCTACCTCCCAAGTGCTGGGATTAAAGGCGTGCGCCACCACCGCCCGGCTTTATTTTATTTTTTATAGCTATCCTACTAGATGCTAAACGATAGTTCACGTACTTTCACATGCATTTCCCTGGTGCCTCGTGATGCTGGGTGCTTTTTCATTTGTTGATTGGCCAATAATATACTTTCTTGGGAAAAATACCTACTCAAAACCTTTGCTTTGCTTTCGCTTTCTTTTTAAAATTTTATGGTGTGTGTGTGTGTATGTTTATATATGTGTGTAGGTATGTGTGCATATGTGTGTATGTGTGTGTGTAGGTATGTGTGCATATGTGTGTGTATGTGTGGGTATATGTATGTGTAACTGAAAATTTTATTAAACTATATTTATTAATACCTTATTAACTATAACCTATAAACACCTAATACCTAACAACACTTAAACAACCCTACGCTAACCCTTTCGAAAAGATATTAAGACTGTGGGTCTTTTTTGGGCAACTCAGTAAACCTTCTATCTGCAGGCACACCTCAAATCTCATTCAGCAGTCTGGCTCTGGTATTATAATGGCAGCCTCCGCCTCAGTTCAGTTTAGGTTTGAGGCTTTCTCCTCAGGCTCAGGGACTAGCATCACCCACCAGCTCCTGTGGCCAGCCTGCTTCAACCATTCAGTTTGGGAACGGCTTCAGTCAGTCAGTCATGGACACCTCAGGCTGCCATTTGAACTAGTTGAACTCCTCAGGGCAGTTGTTGTGCTGTTTGGCCTAGACTTTTACTTCAAAGCCTTGCCACAGCCTCACAGAACAGGAGTTACTCTCCTGCCTTTTTTGAAGTCTCCTCACAGTGTATGTGTCTCGAGCCTCAGGCCAGTACTATTTCTGCCTTCTGCCCACCTCAGTTGTTCTCTACCTGCTGCTGTGGTGCCAGCCAGTCCCAGCTTTACCTCAGGTTGCCGTTACTGTCATTTCTATGATCTCCTCAGCCCATGGGCACCTGATGCCTCACTCTGCTCCTGTTGCCATAAGTCTCTGTGGCTTTGTCTCGGCCTTTGCCTCCTGCCCTCTCGGCTGGTCCCAGCTTACATGCCAAAGCTCAGGGCTCATGCTCAGAGCACGGTCTCAGGGCATAGCTTCATACTTCCGTCTCTCACATGGGAGTCTCTCTCATGTGGGGCTCTCTGGCTTAAATAGGGCATGGTTCTTTCCTTCTTTTTTGGTAACTCACAGCTCTCAGACTCTCTCGAGGTAACTGGTGACCCTTGGCCATGCCCCTCCACCTGAAGCTGCTCTCTGCTTCCCACAGCTTCAAAAGAGGCTTTTTGGGGGGGGGTTCCACCCCATTTTGGCTTCGCCCCTCCTTAGTCACAAATCTTAGCAAGTCTTGGGTCTTTCAAAATGAGGCAGGGACCAGCATCTGAGCAGTATTCAGCAGTTGAAAGCTTCAGCTAGAGTCTTGCAAAGTGTGGCTGCATTGAAAAGCCCCTTTTCAGTTTTCTGGGCTTTTAGAATGCCTCTCAATGGTTGTTGCCCAGGACTATGTACTGCCAGCTGCCAGGCTGATCTGCATGCCCCTTAAGAGTCTGCATTTCAGAAGGCCTTACTAATTCCCTAAAGAACTCCCATTACATGTATGTGTGTGTATGTGTGCATATGTTTGAGTATGTGTGTATGTATGTATGTGTATATGTGTGTGTGTGTGTGTGTGTGTGTGTGTACAAAGGTAAGCACATGTGGCACAATGGGGATGTCAGAAGGCAATTCTCAGGAGTTATCCCATCTCTTGGGATCTGGAGATTAACTCAGTTTGTCATGCCTGGACAGAGCACCTCTACTTACTGAGCCATTTCAATAGCCCCTATCCTCACACACAAGTGCACACATGCACACACATATGCAGGCATATGCATGCACACACACACACACACACACACACACACACACACACACACACACACAGACACGAGTGTGCATATAGGGTTTCACCCTGCAGCCCAGGGTGGCCTAACTCTGGATCCATCTGCTTCTGTGTCCTGACTACTAGCATTAGAGGCATGTACCACCATATCTAACCATTTCTGAGTCACATTGCTTAAGTATTGTGGTTTACTAGATTCTGCTATTGTGAGCCACCAAATCTGTGGTTATTATTGTGGTCCAACAGCTCTAGTGAACTTATGAATTATTTAATCTCTTTTTTTTTCCCCTGAGACAAGATTTTGCTGTGTAGCCTTTGCTGTCCTGGAATTCACTCTGCAGTCCAAGCTGGTCTCAAACTCAGAGATCCTCCTGCCTCTGAATCCTAAGTACTGGGTTTAAAAGTGTGTGCCACCACTGCCCAGAATGCATTCCTCACAGTTTGGGGCCTGGCAGCAGAATTCCCTAGCAAGGCATTTTGATCAAGAAACCTGCAATGCCACCTCAGCCACACCATGTGGAACTTATTCCTGACCCCTGACTGAAGCCTCAGCTTTCCCGCCCCCAAGGCCTGAGACCTGCAAGCCAAAATGTCCAAGGTCAAGGTCTCCTCCTCAACTGTCACACTCATGGCTCTTTTCCCAGTCCCTGCTCTGGCCCCCGAAGCTGCTGGCTTCTAATATTTAACGTGTCCTATTCCCTCTGTCCAGGACATCACAGTGTGCCCTTGTAAACTACTTTTATTCAAGTCTCAACAAGTAACAAAATATTTCTCTTCTTCTGTGTTCCTGTCCCCATTCCCTTCTACCTTAGGCACAGTGGTGTATGAACCCCTTGACCTGCTAAATGCAGCTGAGGGGACAAGAAAACCCACACATAGAGTTGGAAAAGCCAGTGAGTTGAGAACCAGAGTACTGAAAGGCCTCCAAGGAAAAGTCTTAGGTCTTGCCTCCCGGCATCCCTGTTCTGCAGTAACATGTGTGCACACAATGTTTGGAAGGCAAAAGATGAGGCAAAGCCTCCTCTGAGCAGGCATGTAGTATTTACAGCTCCCAGGCAGCTCCTGCAAGTTGCACTGTGGGTACCGTGAAGATAAAAATGGTCCCTCTCCATGTCTTCTCTACAGTGGTGGGCTTCCTGATAGTTTAGGGGCCCAGAGGTAGTCCCCCATTCATACTGGTTCAACTCTGCAATCTTTCAAATACGTGAACATTCTTTCCATTCATGTGGGACTCCTAACAGCAGGGACAGGGGCTGTCTCTGACTCTGTTGCCTGTCTTTGGGACCCCTTCCACCTACTGCCCTCCCTCATCTAGCCTCAGTAGGAGAGGATGCACCTAGTCTTACTGCAACTTGATATGCTAGGGCTGGTTGATATCCATTGGAGGCCCCCCTCTTTTCTGAAGAGAAACAGAAAATGAGTGGAATGGGATAGGGGAAGGACTGGGAAGAGAGGAGGGAGGGGAAACCTCAGTCTGGATGAAAAGTAAATAAATATATAAATGCAACTAATTAATAAATTTAAAAAGAACATTCTGACCAGGCCCAAGCATGCTTTGAAGGGAGATGGTTCCTAATCCATCTTCCCACAGCACTGCAGTGAAATGTCCCTTGTCCCAACATCATAGATAGACAGAAGCCTGAGGCTGGAAAAGGCAAGTCTGCCTGCCTCCCAAGCCATCCCTTCTCTACTAGGTCTCTGAAGAGAAGCAGAAATAAGAGGAGAAGGTGGGGGGGAGGGGCTGTCAGGGGGAAGATAATGAAAGAGACACATGACAGTCTGACAGGCAGAGAGGAAGAGAATCCCTAGGCTAACTGCGTAGAGGGCTCTGTGGACTGCTCCAGCATGACAAGGTAATCTCAAACCTGGGACAAATGGCTGAGGTCCCTGTTTAACGTATCAAAGCAGACCTGGCCTCTAGGTTCTCCCTGTATCCTCAGTCCCTACCTGTAACAGGGTCCTCCTGGTTGGCATGTCTGGCCCCCTATCCTAAACTTTTCCAGCCCAGGTATTGCTCTGGGCTTCCCTCCCACCAGCTGCCCTTTCTCCAGCTGCCCTTCCTTATATAATCCAACCATTTTGGTTACCTAGTCTTTTTTCATCTACTATCTTGACAAGTCTCTTGTCCCCCCGCTGGCCCTCTTGGTCAGCAACTGATCCCCCATCTCTCCTCTCCCCTCTTCAGTCTGATCATGTTCACTCTAGACTCTCCCAGATGTCTCCTCCTCTGACTATGCCTCCTGTTTATCTACAATAAACTTTCTCCTCCACCATATCTAGGACCAGTAATGTCCTTTCCTTTTTATTTCCTTTTTGCATTTAAACCTAAAGTGTGGATAAGGTCAGAGAGCCAGCCCCAGCCCAGGGCTGATAGAGAATAGGAGTCAACTTTGCCCTCAGCCACAAGGCAGTTGGTGAGGGTTGTCTGGATACCCTCCTGTTTGGACCTTTCTCTAAACACTGCCACCCCACTCTGTTAGGCTCTTCCACCAGGACTCCCCTTCCTAGGATAGTGGCTGTCCCACCCATTCTGTATGTATGTAGTGGCTCAGGGTCCCTGGCCTTCTGTGTGTCCTGTGAGAATACATTTAGACTCACGAGGCAGAGCAGAAACACAACCCCCAAGCCTCCTACCTTGTCCTTTCTGTGTTTGTGGAAGGTCATACCAGAGCTAAGAAGTCCAAAGGGGCTTCATGAGAGCTAGGCTATATCTCGTCACCTAGACTCTCAGATCAGCTAGGTCCTACAAGCCCACCCCATCATTTTAACAGGAAAACCAATGAACAGAAAGGTAAGGGTTGGCACCTGAGGCCACACGATTTGCCTTTCTTCAGCTTCTCTCTGCCTAGTAGCCCTATCCTGCAGCTCTAGTGCCCCGTGAGCCAGCATCTCACATATGACCACAATTACCATCCACTGGGCCTGAGCCCAGCCACTCTGCAAGCAGATCTAGGCTTGGTCCCTGGCCAAGTTTCCATCTCAGTAGAAAAAGTGAAAAGGTTCAAGGGCTACATCTTAATCCCAAACACGAGCAAGAGGGAAAAGGCCGGCCACAATCTTCCAAGGCAGCCTCAGTCCACCTAGAACTTTCTAGATCTCCCCAGGAGGCAGACCAGCCCTGGCCAGCTGGGAATAGGCTGGTTTTTGGCAATAAACCTGCCTCTGTGGCCCAAGACAGAACTCAGCTGGCGAGACTTAGCTGGTGGTCCCACAACAGTCCTTCCTTCTCGGGTGGCCCCTGCCTTGTGCTACTTTGCACAATCCCTGTGGGTATCTCCTTCCCTGCACTTCAGCATCCTCATCTTCTGCCCGAGAGGGAGAAACTGAGGCACTAAATTCATGAAACTGGTGTGGGGCCAGTGGACACAGAGCGGGAGAGGTGGGCTAGAACTGACACATTTCAGCTCTCTGGAACTGCCTGGACCCTGCCTGCTATTCTCTTGCTGCCTTGATGCCAATGTCTGATGAGGTGTCTGGCCACCTCTGCCCCACACCTTGAGCCTTGGTAGGGCTCCACATTCTTTACTGACTGCCCTTTGGTGTCAAGATCTCAGGTCCTGAGGCTTCCAGCCTCATGCTTCCACAGTCTTTCCTCTGTCTAGACTAAGATTCCCTCTTTTCTCCCAGACTTGAAATACATGTAATATACCTCCCTCAGCTGCTCTCCTCCCAAGACATCCTGTCTGCACGTGGTGCCTACAAGAGTCTGTGCAAACTGCCCTTTGGGGCCTTATGTAGTCAAATGGCTATAGGGAGAGCCACTCCCCTCTGCCTTGGGGTCAAAGGAGTTAACATTCTGCTAAAATTACTAATACCATGTGATGGCTGAAAACCCTATAGGACAGCAGTCGGGAAGAACTGTGCCCCCCCACCCCATAGGGGAATGGCTTTCTGATTGCTGATGCCCCCAAGGAGAATACAATTCCTGAGAGAAAATGAGGTCTGTATGAGACAAATGTGCTTATTCACACGAGCTTCTAGCCTGGCCGAGGCAGGCCTGGGGCCTGCGACCAGGCCTCTGAGCCACATAGTGACCTAGGAGTGCAGGCGCTTGCCGACTTGGGGATTCACAGGCTTCCGGGACAGGCCAAGCAGCCCTGGTTTTGAGGCCAGCTGCTGGAGCCAGGAGGTTGGCCAAGATTTCCTCAGAGGCCTTGCAAGCAGTTAGACCCTCAGGGAAACGCCTTTGAAACCCAGGGGGTGTTATCTCATCTCCAATCTCTAGTGTCAACGCCAAGCAAAGCGGTTTCCTAAGCAAGAGGAGCTGGGAACTATGGGGGGTGGGAGGCCGACCGTGGAAATGAGGCATTATTCTCGAAAAGTCATCTCTCTCTCTCCTTTTTTTCCCCTACCTTCAAAAGATCCAATGATCACTTTGTGTTTAAGCCAATCTTGATTTTTTTTTTCAAAGAACTGAAAGAAAGAGAAAAAAATGTTTCTCTAGGTCTAATTATAAAAGCCGTGGGGATGGAAAGACAAAGAAAACATCTGTCCCCTGTTGGGAACCTCCTAGGTACACACCTGAGCCCATGGCAGGAGGCTGGTCTGTGAATACCCAGCTTGGGGAAGCATTCAGCAGCCGGGGCCACCTTGAGACACTTCCCACCCAGACCCAGCTACTTCCCCATTTCTTCTGGTTAGGTAGCCAAGATCCTGACTGAGTCAGTGATTTGGGTCCCTCTGGAATGGGGGGGTGGGTAGGCAGAACGCCCAGGAGTGCTGACTCAAATGCTGGGAAGGGTCTTCCAAAGCAACCAAGTGGGTGTTGTTCTGACCAAGTGAAACCCTGCCCCTCCATTTGCTATTTAAAGTAAATGTAGGTATGTATGTGGGGTGGGGGGAAGCTGCAGAATAAGAAAAGCTTTCATCCCCCCCACCCCCACTTATCAAAACAACTAATTTCCAATTCCCCAAGCTGAGCCTGAGGTGGCTGGGTGGGAGGCCAAGGAACAGCCTGCGGCAGGCTTGGCTAGTGTCCAAGAACCCCTCTGGCTCTAACCAGCTGCAGGCTGTGAAGCTAGACCTCAGTAGGGTGGGGAGCCCCATCCCCTGCGGTAAGTTTATTGCATTCTGGGCTCTGAGCAGCCCTCACTGCTTAATATGACATTTTTTTTTTTTTTAACACTGGAGCCAGTGATAAAGAACAGACAAGAGGGAGAAGGCTGAGGAGGCCTAGGAACCAAGGCTGGGCCCAGAGAGAAAAGGCGGACATCCAAACCTACTGGAGCATGGACATATGTGCACGGACCCCTCACCTTGCTTTACACAGCATAGTAGTGTTCAGGAGTTAGAGCCTGACTCACTGGCCAACCACTAGTTCACTGTTAGGAATGTCTAAGACCACGCCCACTTGCCCAGAGAGGGAGACAGGCCAGGCTTGCACCATCGCCAGGGTTCATGCACCATCGCAAGGGTTCATGGACCATCGCCAGGGTTCATGCACCATCGCCAGGGTTCATGCACCATCGCCAGGGTTCATGCACCATCGCCAGGGTTCATGCACCATCGCAAGGGTTCATGGACCATCGCCGGGGTTTATGGACCAGCTGCACTACAGTTTGCCACACAGCACTTACTGAGTGTAACTAATCAGTGCTAGTTACTGCTACCTGGAGAAAGAATGCTCCAATGTCTAACTCCTACAGTGAGCTGAAATTGTAGCCAAGACCAACTCCCCAGGGATGGACTCTCAGACACAGAGAGGACAACTAGATGTTCCGAAAAGTAAGTGCAAGAGCTTGAGTAGGGGCTGGAGAGGTGGCTCAGCAGTTAAGAGTCCTGGCTGCTCTTCCAGAGGTCATGAGTTCAATTCCCAGCAACCACATGGTGGCTCACAGCCATCCACAATGAAATCTGGTGCCCTCTTCTGGCCTGCAGATATACCTGCAGACAGAACACTGTATACATAATAAATAAATAAATTTTTAAAAAAAAAAAAAAGAGCTTGAGTAGGTGTAGGTGGCTCCCACAGGGGACAGTTCGTGAACTGAGTTATACCTGTCGGAGGTGGTATTAGGAGTCAGTAGACATAACAGCAGGTCCCACTGTTACAGAAAAGAGGGCGGTTCTTCTGACAGGGGTTGGGAGAGTGATTTCAAGGTCATCTCTGTGGTCCTTAAATCCCAGAAGAATTACCATATCAGACTAGTCTATATCCCTCTGTATCTGAAGGCTCTGTTAAAAGTGGGTAAGATCCCCCATTAGGTCTCTACCTTCTTTGTATTATTCAGTTAAACGACATTCTATGCTGGCAAAATGATCCAATCCAGGCCAAATTAAAATATGTAAAGGCAGGCTTTATTGGATACAAGAGGGAGAGAGAAAAAGTGTGCACATGCAGAGAGAGGGATAGACAGAGACAGAGAGACAGGGAATGAGAGACAGAGAGGGAGGGAGGAGGAGAGAGGGTGAGGGAGAAGGGGAAAGAGGGGGGGAGAGGGAGAGGAAGAGGGAGGGGGGGAGAGAGAGAGCCCCTAAATGTCTGGATTATATAGGACATGGCTTCTAGGAGAGGGAAGTTCGTCATAGAGGGAGGGTTGTGCCAGCATGCCCTGTAACAGGTAGAGACTGAGGCATGCTGGGAGAACCTGGAGATCAGGTCCGCTTAGCATGTTAAGCATCTCAGCCGCTTCTTCAGGTCTGAAGCCCAGCATCCCGGCCTTTTGTTGATAATAAATGAATAAGGGGTAAAGAGTCATCCTTAGTTACTTCCTGCTGACGTCATGAGTGTTGACATTGAGGGTATTAGGTGGTCAAAAAGCTGGAGTGTGACTCAAGTCTGAGAAGAGCAGGCTGTTTTACTTGCTGACCTTCCTTGTGGAACCATCTGCAGGTAGGATTGTGCAGGTCAGCTAAAGCAGCCCGTGAGGTTACCCCAGGGCACCCTTGATTAGCTGCTTCAGAGCTGTCCTAGTGGCTGGATGCTGTAACACAGAGAAATTAGGGGCAGAATATAAAGTTAAGTAGTTTAGCGAGAAAAAATTTTAGGCCCATGGTCTTGGCAGTTGGGGTGGGCCCAAAACCAGGGAGAAGAGGAAGAATCCCATCCCCCAGGGATAGGTAGATAGGGAAACAGGCTGTTAATTGACTGCACTTATGTGAGTCCATTTGACCTGTGATTCAAGTGGATTCCCTGAGGCTTACAAGAATTTAAGTTTACAAAAAGAGATAAATTTAGGAAGAAATCTGAAGTATTTTTCATTCCTTTATATATACCTTCAACCAGTTTCTTATCACCCTCCAACATCATAACTTGCATTTACCAACCTTAAAACACCTTATTTACCAGACCTTAAAATGCCTTCTCAGACCCTCACTTTCTTAGAAGCTTTCCTTCATAGCTTGTATTAATCAACCTTGAATAATTTTTAGACCCTCTGAACTAACTTAAGCTTCTACACCCTCAGACCTTTATATACTTTAGAACACTTTCTTGGACCCTCAGAACTTAACAACTTTAAACCCTTTTCTTTCCGTCTAACATGGAGCCGAGTGGTTATTACTGAGAACAATCACTGCAAAACAAGTTCTTTTAAATAAAGGAGCAGTAAAAAGTTACACCTGTTTATGTTTTAGTATGAAGCCTGTTCCCAAGGAAAACCTGTCTGCCAGCCGTCAATCCCATCATAGACCTGAGAAGGATAATTACCACAGGAAGTATAATGCAAGCGGCCTATATATCATTTAACATGACAGAGGCTAACCCATTACCTAGACAGACTTCCCACTAGGCTCCTGTGTTGTTGATGGCTTCCTTGTAGCACAGGTCCCAGGGCAGCATCTGAGAGGACTTCCTGTGGAGGAGGAGCTTGGGACGCTGACCTTTTACTTTGTCTAGGCAAAATGGGGCAAACCACTTCTCCAGGTGTCCTGTTTGTGCACAGGTCAGGCCAGGCCTTCACAGCAGGAGAGGCACTGGGGCAGTTTCTCCCAGTGGTTATTGGACCACAATCCAGGAGGACTTCTTTGTTGTTGCTCCCTTATCTTCTCAGAGGCCTTGGGGTCTCTGTCATAGTAAGCTTTTTCATTAAACATTTGAATGCCATATTCTACAGATCTCTAATATTAAGCCTGTCTGGGTTAAGCACTCTGGGTTTGCTGTTGTTGTCTGCTCTAAATTGTACCTTACAGACATAAAGCAGGACACTACCTAAAGCTTAATCTTGTTTGTAATTTAACTGCATCAGTTCTTAGCGTGACTTCCAATATATTTCTGAACATATTAAAAGATATGATCACTCATTTATACGGTGGCTGAATACCAAGTTGCATTTCCTAATTACCCTTAACAGTTTGCAATAATTAGTAGCTTTAATAATTATTAAAATAAAGTACGTCTTTTTATATGCCTTTGTTTAGCCAAACAGCTAAAGTTTAAGAGGCGGGGAAGTTAAATTCGGCTGTCAGCAATTTATTGAACAGAGCGAGCAGCCCTAAGCAAAGATAACAAAGGGGTTTGTCCTTCCCATAACAAAGATGGCCACCAGTCATGTGACTGACCTTAATCCCAGCACTCAGGATGCAGAGGCAGACAAATCTCTGTGAGTTCAAGGCCAGTCTGGTCTATAAAGCAAGTTCCAAAACAGCCAGAGCTACATGGAGAAACCCTATCTAGAAAACAAACAAACAAACAATTGGAATCTATCATCCCACATTGAGGAGGCTGGATGTCAGAAATCACGGTGTGAGTAGGGCCATGCTCCCTCTGAATGTGCAGTAGAAGCCTCCCCACTCCTCAAGCCTCTCCTAGTTTCTGAGGCTGGGGACAATGTGTGGTATTCCTTGGCTTGTGGCTGCATCATTCCAGTCTCCACCTCTTCTATTACATGGGCTTCTTTCTGTGGGTGTCTCTGCCTTTACATGGCTTCTTAAAAGAAAAGCAACCTCTGGATTTTATGAGCTACCCTGAACCAGTAAGATCTCATCATAGTTAATTACACTGCAAAGACTATGTATTTCCAAACAATATCATATTCTGAGGATACAGGGAGGCCCAAGGGACGCGGCTCAGCTGAAGTGCTATTCAGACCCAGCCTGACCTAGTTGCTGAAGTAGCTGACCTCAAGCCCACCTGAGTTTTGGGCCCCTAGGATTCTGTTGATGTCATTTATCCTTCTGTTGTCTTTGCCTCTTTTTCATTTTGTGGGTCTTGGGGTGGTCCAGAGGTAAAAAGAAACAGTTGAGATTAATTTGAAAGCCATATCTTAATCTAACCCAATATGTCTAAAAATTATTTCAACATGTAATCTTTGATGTACAGAAAAATCATTGGTGTGCTGTTTTTACTTTTTTTCTCACTACGTCTTTTAAAAAATCCCACAAGTCTTTGATGCTTACAGCAGCTTGCCCACATGTGAAGCACTTAATGAGCACATGTGGTTAGTAGCCGGCTCAACGGAAGGTCATGAAGTTAGAAAAACATGAGGCAAGGTCTCTGGTGATGTTGGGGACACCCCTTTGGAGGCCCATGGATCCCAGGAGGGTAGTAGTTACTGGATAGCTTCATGATCTTCAAAACTTTCCATTGTTTGTCACCTCTGATAGATGGTTGTCTCTTTCAGTGGAGGGAGGGGCTCAGAGGAGGCGAGGACATAGGATGGCTGTGTCAAACCTGAAGGGAGCATTGCACATTCATAAGAAAGGAAGAAGGAAATGAAGGGAGGGAAGGAGGGAGGGAGGGAGGGAAGAAGAGAAAGAGGGAGGGAGGGAAGGAAAGGGAAAAAAACTAAAGGAAAAGAAAAGGAGCTCCTAAGTACTTTCCCCACCCCTTTTCCTAGGAGATGCTGTTCTGGGGAAGCCAGTCCTGAGTACCTGGCCTCAGAAAAAAAGAGATAGTGTCTACTGAAGGTGGTTGACAATCTAAGGTACCCACCTCCCCAAAAGAAACGGGCTCTTTGTTGGAGGACTCAGCCAGCATCCCGTGCCCACACAGTGAAATGGACATGGCCATGTGACTAGGGACCACTCTCTTTCTACAGCTTTCTGTGGCCTTAGACTTGTCTCACTGACATCCTTTCCCTTTAGATATGTCAACTCTGCTGTCCTGAGTCTCCTCCTGTTCCCTTTGGGGATGACTTTGACTTTATCTTCTTGGTTTCTGTGTGACAGTGTTATGGTGAACTCTCATCATCCTCATCATCCAAGGAATGGACCCTCGTTCTGCTCTCCTGAATGCCCCTCTGTGCTTATTTCTCTTGGAGTCAGCTCCATAGCTTCTTTTGCGTTTTCAGAGAAAACCAGCACTAGCCAGAGCCCAGACCTGAACTCTGCAGAGAACAAAGGCGCAGCTCCCGACCCTTCACTAGAATACAAGTGGGAATGAGGCATGGGCACCCTCTGCCTGGCCAGCCCTCCTCAGGCCTCAGTGACAAGTGTTCCCAAGCCTGGCAGCAAGATAGCAGTTCCCTCTTGCAAACTCCATCAGATGTTTTCCTGGGATGAAAACAAAGGAAAGTGAGCTCAGAGAGTATGGGGTCCCATGGCTGCTGCTAGCCCCTCAAAGCTACAGACATCACCCCTCTTCCTCCTATACACACACACACACACACACACACACACACACACACACACACATCTTGAGAGCTTTCCAATTCTTTTCTGCAGTGCACAAACCTCCTGAAAAGTGACTCAGTCTTACATAAGAGATGGGAATTTGAGGGGGACAAGAAGAATGATGACTCACTGCCTTGAAATTTCCAGTGGATTACACATGTTTTCTTAGATGATTTAAAGGAATTCATTGTCAATGATAGTCCAAAAGAATTTGTTTGAGGAGGCAGACTGGAGTGAAGATTGTGAGTCAGAACAGGAAAGAGTATTTGTGATGGACAGGAAGGGAGAAGAGGCCAAGGACAAGGCTTCAGAAGGTCAGACAATGTGAGATGAGTCCTTACACCCCCATAAGGGCCTCGGGAGATGGCTCAGTGCATGACGTGCTTGTCCTGAAGGTGGGAGGACCAGAATTCTGATCCTTAGAACTCCTGTCAAAGTAGGGCAGCTGTGGCAAGTAGCCTCCCACAGTCACAGCCCTTGGGAGGCAGAGGAGTCCCAAGGCAAGCATGCTAGCCCAGCTAACCAGCCATGAGCTCTGAGCTCAGTGGAGAGATCTCACCTTAACATATACAGTGAAGAGTGGCAGAGATTGACACCTGACATCAACTTCAGGCCTTCACATGTAAGAGCACATATGTGCACCCACTTATGCGTATGTATACTCACACACATGCAAACGCATGCATGCATGCATACACACATAAATTATAAAATAAAAGTCTAAACTCCATAAGTTTTAGGCTATTACAACACATATCAACCCAGACCTCGGAATATTCTAGAACATATGCAGAAAGAAAGAGTACATTTGATATAATACACACAAGTCCGGGTGAACTTTGAACTTTGTCCCAGGCAACTTTCGGTTCTTTGAGCCCATTCATCTCCTCTCAAAGCCATTTACTCTCTCTAAAATTGCCACAACCACAAGGTTTTTCTCCCCCATGAAGAAGGTATTTAAGCTTTAAATATCTGTTCCTTCTCTCTTTGAGTTCCATGCTTTTTGTGACTCCTGTGTGCATGTACACTAAGAAATTTATTGAGTGTTGGAGAGGTGGCTCAGTGGTTAAGACTACAGGCTCCTCTTCCAGAGGCCCTGAGTTCAATTCCCAGCAACCACATGGTGGCTCACAACCATCTATACTGGAATCTGATGCCCTCTTCTGGCATACAGGTGTACATGAAGATAGAGGACTCATATCAATCAATCAATCAAATCAATCTTTTTTTAAAAAGGAAAGAAATTTGTCTGCTGTTTTTCTGTTAATTCATCTGTCAACTCTTTTGAGCACTCAACTATCTACCCTGGAGCAGAACGATCTGTTTCCTTACTCTACACCTCTCATTGACTTTACTGTTTTAGCACTTTCCAAAGGCTTGTAAAGCCAGGAATATCTTGGATAATTCTGTCTTCTCTTACTTAGAAGATCATTAAAGGGTCAAGGACAATGTTCCCAAAACTGTATTCTTTGAACCTCAAGTTTTGTGAGATTTTAATTAGTGTTATATTTTTTTAAAGCTTGATCACTTTAGGGAAATGTTGGGTTCTAGATGAATGTTTCTCTATTACATGCTTCTAAGGCAGCGTTCTCAACCTGTAGGGTTGCAACTCCTTTGGGGTCGCATATCAGATATTTACATTCTGACTCATAACAGTAGCAAAAATTAAAGTTATGAAGTAGCAATGTAATAATTTTATGGGTTGTTCCTTGTCACAGCATGAAGAACTGTATTAAAGGGTCATGGCATTAGGAAAGTTGACAACCACTGGTCTAAGGCTTTTCTGAAGGGTGCCATGTGGTAAAGCAGGGCCCAGAAATCCAGGCATCCAGCACTTCTGCCATTGTTAGGCTCAGTCTAGCAGGGGTTCAGTGGTCTTTTTTACCTGGTTCTTGGGATGGGAGAAGGGTGATCTGTAGAACATGTGGTAACTTTTGGAACACTGTTGAGTGACAAAGCTGTTTCTTACCACGAACTCTGCATTTGTCAGGCCCACTAACTGTTCTCTTCAGGGGAGTTTTATGCTCTTAAGAAAGCTCTTCTGGCCTCTCTGAAGCCTCAGGCCCTGTGCTAGCACTGACCACAGGCAACAGATCAAAGTCTCTCAGAAGAAGTCAGCTCCTTCTGTGCAGAAGGTCACAAATGTATGTGTAGCATCTCCGTATTCCTTAGCTTTGAAATGACTCCTCCTCTTACACAGCTCCTATGTGGGTGCCAGTTTACCATGACAAGAGTGCACAAGTGTGCTCCTCTTCCTGAGTTAGGAGTTTTTGTCAACCCCATTATGAGACTTGAAGTGATCTCTCTCTTGAGAGTGTGACAGCATACCTTCCCAGGCCTTATAAGTGAATCATTAACCTCCAACACAAGACTTCAAACTAGAGAGTCCAGCCCTCAGAAGACAGAGGCAGGTGGATATCTGAGTTCCAAGCCAGCCTGATCTACAGATTGAAATCCTGTCTCTCCCAAAAATAAATAAATAAACACACACACACACACACACACACACACACACACACACAAGAGAGAGAGAGAGTGTCAGGATGACTAAGTCTTGTAAGATGCCAGACTCAAACTCAAACTCAAACTATATATAAACCTAAGAATTTGACAGACATTTTGAGAGCTCAATCTCAAGGCCACAACCCATAAGCACATGAACTTGGAAGCCATTCCTTCCATCTCTAGCCCCACCTTCCAGCATGCAGGGACTTTTTGAGTCATTGTAAATCCACACTGTGTCACCTTTCCTGAGACCTCATGTAAAGAGTTCAGATTTTAGAGCCGGGCATGGTGGCACATGCCTTTAATCCCAGCACTTGGGAGGCAGAGGCAGGTGGATCATTGTGAGTTCGAGGCCAGCCTAGTCTACAAAGGGAGTCCAGGACAGCCAGAGCTGTTACACAGAGAAACCCTGTCTCGAAAAACCAAAAAAAAAAAAAGAGTTCAGATTTTAATTTCAGCTTGCTTTTCACAGAGCTCTGCTTCAGTGAGCAACAGATTAATAACTCTGGAACTCACGTTCTGAATAATGCACCTCACTGTGTCAGTAAAGAGTCTCTTAAGAAGCAGAACCAACCACTGGGGGTCGGGGTGGGTGGGTGGGGTGTGATTCGCTAGAATGGCTTACAGCGTGGGCTATCTGGCTCACAGAGAGCCCAAGAAAGGAGTGGCTGTTCTGTCAGCTCAGCTGGATGAGGCAGATGGACAGAACACTGTCCAAAGCTGTCCTCTGTCTGAGAGAGCAGTGGGGCTGTCCTCCAGATCCATGTATTGATGTCTTACCTTCCCAATATTGTGTCTGAAGACAGAAATTTTGCAAAGTTGGTTAAATTAAGGTTAGGGCCCCAATTCAACCTGACTGGTGACCCTGTAGGAAAAGGAAATCTGGACCCTGAGAAACCAGGGTCTGCTCTCTCCCATTCTCTCTCCCTTCCTCGTTGCTCCCTGTCCTCTCGTGTCTGTCTCTACCACACAAACACAAGTAAAGAGAGAAGGTGGCTGGCTACAAACAAGAAGAGAACCTTAGAAGAAAAACCCTGTTGAACCTTAATCTTGGGCTTGCGGCACCTGTCTCTGTAAGAACAGTTGCCCATTATCCAGGCCCTACAGCCTGCAGTACTTTGTTACAGTGACAGGAAGAGACAAATACAGCAAAGTGGTACTGAGACTTTGCTCTTCTTCCTATCTCCTTGGCTGATGTGCCCTATTGGCTAAACCCCACTAGTGCCCGAGGGCACAGAAGTGAGTGGGTACAGTCCACAAGGGTCAGCCTCCAGGGTTCAGAGCAGAATGGAGAAACAGCAGAACTGGAGGGACAGACAGTGTCTGTACCCCTGGGAGAGTCATGGAGGGGCAACAGAGAATCCTGACACCAGGTTTACAGATCGATGGAGCATAGGATGGTGTGATGAAAACAGACCAGCACGTGGAGCAAGGCTAGAAAGAAAATAAAGTAACAACTGCTGCCTCCACCCCACACCACACCACACACACACACACACACACACACACACACACACACACACACACACAC
>CAJQZJ010032237.1:501944-516529 GCA_907164525.1 Lophiomys imhausi
ACACACACACACACACACACACACACACACACACACACACACACACAACAGTTGCCCAGAAGAGAATGGAGAGGGAGCCAAACTGTTGAGTTAAGCTCCGTGGAGATCAAGCATGCTGCAAGGTGGGGAGGGGAGCATTAAAGAGTAAGGATGTCCAGAGTACCAGAAAAGGCGTGTTTAGGCTTTGATTCGAACTGGAAAAGAAGAAGCAGAAGAGAAAAAGAAGGTAAAGTTGTGCCTGAATCAGGACTCAGAAGGAGGTCAGACCCAGCAGAGGTTCGTGGGGTTCAGAAGGACTCCCCTGAGGGTGAAAATTCTGGAAAGGAAATGTAGACGGTCTCACTAAAGAGCCAAGTATTCCTTCTATCTCTTTAGCATAGCTTAAAGTAGACCTGCCTCCCTGAGGGGTGGACTTTTGTCTTGGTAACTGACCTGCCCAACTCGGTTAACTCTGCTGTTCTTGTTGTTGTTGTTTTTCTGTGTTAACAGCCTTGTCTGTTCCTGGAACTCTGTAAACATGGCTGGTCTCAAACTCACAGAGATCTGCCTTCCTCTGTGTCCCATATGCTTGGATTAAAAGCAATAGAGACAAAGGCACATCTCCCTGTACCTAGAGGTAGACTTTTTTTTTAATTGTCTAAGAGGTAACAACTTTCCTTTAATGGGCCATTTATACACCCTAATAATTGGAGTACTGATCTTTGACCCACATGGGATCTGTTCAGGGTGACCCCTTCCTTCTGTAAAAGGGAAGGCCATTTTATTCCTTCTGCCAAACCATACACCACTCTCAGGAAGGTTCAAACAGCCCTTCCCTTCCAACACACAGCTCTAGGGAGGGCAAAGGCCTGGGCTTGGTTCTAGTCCTCAGAGGGATCATGGAGGTATGTCTAAAGCGCCTCTGTTTCTCCTTGTCCCTACTTTACTCTCCTCAGCAAAACTGCACCCCAAGTTCAGCCTATGCCTCAGAAGCATCCATGACTTCCCTCTTGATGAGTAGTGAGTGAGGCTGGCTTGGGCAGAGAAACAGTTCCAAGGCCTTACCTCTCCATTTTATAACTGTCTTTTTCCTTCAGGTGTCCCTACTCTTGAACTCACACGTATCTCATTCCACGTTCAGCCTTCTGCCACAAGTCCTCATGGATCAAGATACAAGATCCTATTGCTTAACAACAGAATTATGACTGTGGTGGTTTGAATTAAAGTGTCCGTCATAGGCTCATATGCTTGAATGCTTGGTCCCCCCTTGGTAGAACTGTCTGGGAAAGAATGGAAAGTGTGGTCTTATGGAGAAGGAGGTAGGTTTGAGGTTTCAAAGACTTCTGTCATACTCAGTGCTCCCTGCTTGCAGATCTGGATGTGAACTCTCAGCTGCTGCTCCAGTGCTAAGTTCCTTGCCATGATGGTGATGGACTCCTATCCCTCTGGAACTATAAGCTCTAAATAAACCCTTCCTCCTGAAAGTTGCTTTGGTCGTGGTATTTCATCACAGCAATAAAGAAGTAACCAAAGTAGTAACCTATCTCCTCCTTAGCTTAGGATGAATTATTGGACCATCGTCTACCAACCTGTTTCCTCTCTTCCCTGGTACTAGTCTTCCCACTTCCCCATTCTTTCCCACTTGAACATGTACCCCAACTGTCCTGATACATTCTTCTACTCCTCCACTGTGTCCTATGGTTCCATTTTTCTCTTTGGAAGCTGGTTTTGTAGTCTACAGTTACAGTGACCACTTCTTCTCCTCCTCCTTCTCTTTCTCCTCCTCTTTCTTCTTTTGATTTTTCAAGACGGGGTTTCTCTGTGTGTAGCCCAGGCTGTCCTGACACTCACTCTGTAGACCAGGCTGGCCTCGAACTCACAGAGATCCACCCGCGTCTGTCTCCTGAGTGCTGGGATTAAAGGCCGCCGCTGCCACCACCACCTGGCAAATGACCAATTTTTAAATCAAAGAAAAAATACAGGTTTCAGGCCACCCTTGGGGCCTTGACATGAAGCCAACTAAATCCACACACTCAGGTTTGCAAATGATTTCATAGTAAATGGTGTTTTCATTATTCAGCACTTTCTCCTCACAGGGCTCATTTGTTCTTTGCAATGACTTGGCAAACAGATAAGATCCAGTGTTAGGAGCAGTGAAGTTCTTAGAATTCCTGTTATCTGGCTCGTCAGCCTAACTTGGCTCCTGCTGCCAGTGTCACGAAGGATGGGAAGTGGGAAACCAATGGTCCACCTTCCCTTTCAGACCAGGGATGCCATGAAGGCATTGCCTAAAGAGGCCCACAGCCCCTCCACACTGGGTTGGTCCCAACCTAGGCTAGTCTTTCTTCTGTCCAGATTCCCCTCAGTACTCAGAACAGAAGATTATATGGAATACACTTCAGTTGGACCTTTCACTGACTTAATGTTCAGCAACCTAGGGTCCTTCTCTTCCCTGTCTCCTCCCAGGTGTGTTTCTTTGTTTGGCTGGGGGCTGGCCTGACTATGGGGCCTTGTCTACTGGAGAAAGTCACCGAGGGTCAGGCAGCCTAATTGCAAAGTCCCCACCATGTCTCCTTTCCTGGTCTGACTGGTTCCTTGCCGATGACAGTCAGCAAGGGTTGGCTTCTGATTAATCCCAGCCCAGTCTTGTCCTGTTTCCTCCACCAGTGTGAATACTGCAGCTTGCAAGAGGCCAGGTTCAGGAGAAGACAGAACAGAACCTTCCAGATCTCCTGCCTCAGTCTGCTCCCTCTGACCCGTCCAGAGCTAGATCTGCCATTGTGTCGTCCTTTAGGGCTAACCTCAGACCTCACCTCTACCAGGAAGATGTCGTTGAAGGCATCGTAGCAAGGTCTTCCTTCTCACAGTGTCAGAAGCCATCAGAGTATCTGCTCCAGAAGTTTGTCACATGCTGCGTTCTCTCAGTGTGGATGACACCAGCACAGTTCATAACACCCTCGGAACCTAGCAGGGGTTACTGCTTGCTGCCTGAAGCTAGTTGGGCCATAGGATTTACCCTGTGAACAGAAATGATTAACTGCTTTTTCCAGGATTCCAGCACTTGGGAAAAAACAGGAGGATCAGAAATTCAAGGTGACCCTCAGCTATATATCAAGTTCAAGACCAGACTCAGCTATGTAAGATCCTGTCTCAAAAACAAAACAAAACAAAAGTCAGTACAGCTCCTCCTGAACTTATGATGGGGCATGTAACAGTAAATTTATATTTATATATTTATTAATACATAACAAATACCTATACAGTTCCTAAATCCTAAAACTCGAACCCTAATTCTAAAACCTATAATCTAACTAAGAATATCTTAATGCCTAAAGTACTCTAATATTTATTTAAAAAAAACCATATGCTTAACAGTAACTTAAGTTTCTTAAAAGGATATTAATTCTCTCAGGTTAATTTTTGGCATGGATCCGTATGGGTAGCTGGTTTCCACCAAGTCTTTCAATCTTAAAGTCTGTGAGTCTTATTTGCCAGATCTTAAGGCCAGTTTATAAATTTGATCTGTTTCGACCATTGAAGTGGGGTGGCCTTTTAATCAGCCAAGAATTGCCTCTATGGTCCTAGGGCCCAATTGTTTGCAAGATGAAAAGTTTCTTGGGCTCACCATTCCAATGCTCTGGGGCTCCAAGGACTCTGCTCTGGTGTTTTGGCTGTTCCAATGCTCTGAGGCCAGCATTCTGGAGCACCAGGGAGGGCCTTCCATTCCTTTCTCCACTGGTGTGGATTCCCTGCAGGTCGGTACAAAATGGTGATGAGCAGCGGAGCGTGGTCTTTCAACATGTGTTGCCAGAGGAAGATGAGAAAGAGGTGGCAGGAGGCCCCATGGGCTTCTGATTTCAAATCCCTTGTGTCGTAATGATCTTGGATTGAATTCTGGCATTGTTGTTGCCATAGTTGCTGGCAGACTTTCCAAGGCAAGCCCCTCCAACAGTGTATCCACCACAGTCCCATGATCATCTGCTCTTAGTGGGCTTTCAAGGCACGCCCTTCAATGTTAATCACATCCACATGTAACTGGATCCACCCATACCTTATATCTGAGACGCCAAACTTCCAAAATCCCTTTGCTGCTAGACACCACACCAACCTCACCAATCTACCACAGGGGCAAGTCCTGTAGACTCACTGTTTGCAAGCATGTTGAACACACCTGACTACCTAGCATAACAGCTAAGCCACACACGACACCGTTCTGTGATCACAGGGCTCACTGGGAGCGTCAGCAGCAAGACAAGCCCAGTTCACATTTCCTCTCCCAGGAAAAGATCCCACTCCAACGTACCAAGTACGATTTCTACTGAAAATACCACTTTTGAAAACTCCTAGACTAACCTCTGGCAAGCCAGGGACCATCTGCCTGAACTTTTCCAAACACGTGTCTAAATAATGGCTCCCAGTCTCTTTGCCACTTTAGGGCAGGCCGGGATGGACAAGTAATTGTGAGGGAAAAAACAAACAACCCTTCGTTGTGTTAAACCACCGAGATTTCTCTAGCTGTTTGTCGTTGTAGCCTATCTAGGACTGTTCTGGCTGACTGTGTGAGCAGCCAGCAGCATGTCAGCCTGAGGTACAGAGTAAATCTACAGCTACTTGGAGCTTTCATCCCGGCCTGTCAGGCAGGCCGGAAGTACCCTTCCACAGAGCTAAGCGGTTGCTGTTAACTGCCTGGTTGCTGTCCTAGTTTCATTTCAGTTGTAATAAGAACACTCTGACCAGAAGTAACTTGGGAAGGAAAAGGGTCACAATCTATAATAGAGGCTGAAGCAGTGACTGAAGCCAAAACCATAGAAGAGCACTGCTTACTGTCTCGCTCTCTGGCTCACTCAAGCTTAGCAACCTTTCGTACATAGCCCAGGACCGCCTGCCCAGGGATGGCACTTCCCACAGTGGCTTGAGCCCTCCTGCAGCAACCAGCAACCAAGACAATGCCCCGCAAACATATTCACTGGCCAGTCTGATTTGAGCAGTTCCTCAATTGAAGGTCCCTCTTCCCAGATGACTCTTGATTGTGTCAATTCGGCAATAAAAACTAACCAGCTCAGGGGCTGGAGAAATGGCTCGGTGGTTAAGAGCACTGGCTGCTCTTCCAGAGGACCCGGGTTCAATTCCCAGCACTTGCATAGCAGTTCACAACCATTTGTAGCTCTCTGGTCTCCATGGACATTGCATGAGCACGGTGCACAGACATACATGCAAACAAAACTCTCATATATGAGAGCAAATAAATCTTAAAAGCATAAGGAGAACAGTTGCTTGATCTGATCATTCAAATCTTTCCTCCTCCTCAAGGACAGTTCTTCCTGTGGCCATGCTTGTTGAAACAGACCCCTTCCCACCTCCCCTAGTGACCAAAGATCCTCAGAGTGTGTTGTACCTCCCTCCAGAGCTATGGGCTTTATGCCAGGGAGACTTGGCCTGCCGTTACTACAGTTATTGTTCAATAGAGAGCAGCCCAGACCCCTCCCTGGGGCAACTGGACCAGTTCCTAGCTTTTATGTCCCTTAACATTTCCAATGACTTTTCTCCCAGACATACCAAAGTCCATCCAGGTTTTGGGGTCTCAATCCTAGGAATTCCTAAATACATTCTGGTTTATTTTAGTTGCTTAAAATTTCAGCCGGGCAGTGGTGGCACACGCCTTTAATCCCAGCACTCGGGAGGCAGAGGCAGGCGGATCTGTGTGAGTTCGAGGTCAGCCTGGTCTACAGAGTGAGTCCAGGACAGCCAGAGCTTATATAGAGAAACCGTGTCTCGAAAAACCAAAAAAAAAAAAATTTTTTTTTTTCATTGAGCAAGTCCTCATTCTCTCTAAAAGGCCACAGGCTCAGTATGAAAATGTAACCTCCCTGCCTCCGCTGCTGCATGGAACAACCACAGAGCTCCTTGTCTCCGTGACAATGGAAGATGGTGACACAGGTCATGTGTCCTTAGAGCTGGATCCCAAAGCCTGTGAGTATCAGTTACAACCTCTTCCATAATCGTGGTGGCTCTTTACCACTGGGAACTCTGACCTCACGGCTGTTGATGCCTGCTCTGAAAGTCATGAATCAAGCTGGAGACGTTGTTCAGTTGGTACAGTGCTTGCCCAGCATGCAGAAGGGCCTGGGTTCAACCCTCAGGACTACATAACCTGAGCATTCTAGCATAACCTAGCCCATACCTGTAATCTTAGCACTAAGCCTGTATAGATCATGGAGCTCAGGAACTCCCATTTACATAATTGATTGGAGGCCATTTGGAGCTACATGAGAACATTTCTTTAAAGAATAAAATGTACAAATATCTTTTCTTTGTTAAAGTCTGCTTCACTAACTGCCACTTAGGAAAAAAATAGTAGCCTGTCCCTTTGTCATCACCCCTAGTTAATATTTAAAACCCACCTTCTCCCGGTGCTCCACATGTGAGTTTTGACTTGTTGGACACAAGGCTCCCCCCTTGCTTCCCTAACTCCCAGAGCATCTCAGTGATCATAGAGTACTTGATGAACTCTTGGGGCCAGCAATGAGCAATTTCCTCTATGCATCCAAAGAAAATCTTCACACAAGGACCACAGCACTCTCCAGCCCTGAGCACAGGGCCAGGTGGGCAGGGAGGGAGACAGTGAGGGAAAGCTGAAGGAATAAAGACAACCTCTTTGCAAACAGCACTGTCACTGTGTCTGAGGTGGCAGTGTACCACAGTTTCAGCAATCTAAACCTTTGTGACCTCTTCACTCTAAAGTTCTGTCCCCGTGGGATTATCCTCATCCTAACACTCCAACCTGACTTTACAACTCAGGTTCCAGTTGCAATATTGGGAAATTACATTTAGGGAAGCTATCCTCTACAATGCATGCTCCTATAGAAAAGGGCTTTAAATGACAACTTCAGGGCCTGGCAAGGTGGCTCAGTGGGTAGAGGCATGGGTCATGAAGCCTGATGACCCGAGTTCCATCCCCATGTGGTGGAAGGAGAGTCTTGACTCCTGCAAGTTGTCCTCCGACCTCTGACCTCCGACCTCCACAGGGTGTGTTATGACACTCTCACCAACACACACACACATCAATTTTAAAAAGAAATACAACTTCAATAAGTCCTTTCATGAAGAACACTCTGCCATCATCCCCTAAAGAAACACACTCACATGGGTAGGGTGGGGGCCTGGCTACAGAGAACCTTCATCTCAGAGGCTGTAAAAGACAAAAAGGCATTTGTCTTTTGCCAGCAGGAACCTCAGGACCGTAGGCCTGTGAGTCATAATTGATGCGTACAGCAGTGTGTGTTGATGAGCGTTGGTGGAAGCAGGCTGACTGCCTCACTCCTCTCTGGGTGTGTGCACATACATGGTTCCCCACACCCATGAAAGTAAGGCCACGTTTTCCTGGGAGATTACAGTTTCTAGGCACGTTTAGGGTAGTCCTTCAGCATCAAGCCATGTCTCAAAGATATCCGGGTTAGGGCCTATGTCTGCTGCTGGCTAGAGTCATTTCTGAGTGGCTGCAGTGTGGATTCAAGACTACACTCCACCCCTCTGGGAACCACCCACGGCTTGCTCAGCTGCCATGGGACCCTCCTCTCCTGGGTATGCTTAGCAAGGCTGGGAGTGGACTGAAGCTCTGAGCGGGGTGTGGGATTGAATTCCAGACTCTGCCCAATGTCTTCCTGACTGGAACTACGTGAAGCCGGCTCTTTGGTGGCATGTCCCGTGTTCTGCAGGCCACAAAGCAGAGTCAGAGTGTGAGACAGAATGCAGCTGCCACCATGAGGAACCCAACAGGAGCAGCCTCCTCTGTCCCTGCAGCTCACCCTGCCTCTAGAGCACCCCTTCTTCAGGTCCAGCACAGGGACACCTCCTCCCTGGCTGGGTCACCTTCTTTTTTGCCAGTCACATGGAGGCCTGCAATTTTTTTTTTTTTTTTTTTTTTTGCTTTCCCCCTGGGCTGACCTCCTTCAGGGCAAGAAGCCTGATCTTGACCCTTCTGCACCCAGCACTTGGTGTTTAACAGAACAGTGCCCGTCTGTGCCCTGGGGCTGAGAGTCCAGACAGCCATATCCTATGACCACTGTTGACCAGGTTCCCTGTACAGTTGAGGGGACAGAGCAGGTTTAAACTTAGTCTCCTGCCTCTGTGGAAGCCTGAATTCCCCTTGGCTTATGGGAGATAGAAACACTGGTCTCCATCACATGTTTTCCTATTCTGGGGAAACTGAGGCAAGGAGCCTCTGTATTCTGACCCAATGATGGGGTAGCCAGGCAGCATTCTGGATCATAAATCTGAAACCAGTGGCTAGTTACGGTATGTGTGGCTAGCAGTGACTTGATGTCCCCTGCAGCTGGCTTCAGGGGACTTTGTGGAAAGAATCAAGGATGTCTTTTAATCCAGAGAAAGAGGGCCTCAGAAACCTCCTAGGATAGTTGCTGTTCAAGTGCTGATGCCCCTAAGCTCTCACAAATATAAAATTACACTAAACGTGTCCTCATTTGGAACTCGTGTTATTGATTCAATGATACGTGGAAGCCCCTTTCCATCTTAACAAACCTGGACTTCCATTTCTGACACACACTGGGTCACCAATATGGTCACACCCATTCCCATCTGTGCTTGTGAGGTAGAGCTTGGTGAAGGTGCCCTGTGGTAGGCATTCACTTTCACACTGAAAGCAAAGCTATGAACTAAGAGTGCTGTGCACACATCTGACTGCCTCCCTCATATATGCACATACCTGCAGCTGCATTGCTGGAGAGTAGGTGCTGTGCTGTTTCCACACATTGTTTGCTCACGAGGAAGAAATCATGCCTCTGAAACTCCCCCTCTCCAGCAGCCTTTGAAAGCACATATTCCTTCACGGTTCACCAGTGCTGGGTTCTGTGACCTTGCAAGTATTTTTCAAAAGGAGTCTATTCGTGGGCAATGCATCACATGCCTTTAATCCCAGCACTTGGAAGGCAGAGACAGACTGCTCTCTCTGAGATCCAAGCCAACCAGGGCTACACAATGAGACCTTGTCTTTAAAATAAACATTAAAAAAAAAGTTTACTTTATTTTCTCCTTTATAGAAGATTAACATTTCCTCTGCTGCTTTTAAAAGCTGGCTTCACAGAAGACAGTGACTGGAAGAGATGGGCTCTATTTTATAGTTTCTACCACATGTGAGGCATGAGACATGCCTGCTCTCACTCAGTCCTGTTGGCAAGGTAGGATTAGAGTTCATGTTTAACAGATGAGCAAGTAAACATTCAGAGACCCTCTGTAGCAGGAAACCCACTGCGATCTCCCTTTCCTCTTTGATCCCATCTCCAATGGATCACAAAGACCTTCTCCCCCAAGCTTCCTTCCCCAACCCATCTCAGCATCCCAGCCTCCACAATAACATGGCCACAGTCAATTTGACTGGTTTTAAGACCACCTAGGAAACATGTCCATGCATCTCTGTTTTGGGGAGTTTCCAGGGACATTTAACTGAAGAGGAAAGAGCCACTTTAAACATGGATGAGATGACCAGACTGAGCAAGAGGATGGCAAGGATCAAGAAATGCTGCTGATTACCCAGCCTCCAACACCAACAGGCATTTGTGGGAACACACCAGCTAAGCAGGACAGGAAAACTGATAAGCTAGCTGAAGACCTTCACCACTCTCTCCTCCTCTCCAAATGGAACCCCCAGTCTCATGCCCAGTGCTTCAATAGAACACCAGCTGCGGCCTCCCTTCCCCAACACAGCTCCTGTGGATCTCATAGTCCATCACCTCCTAGCTTTTTCCCTAGCACTAGGTCACTTTATACTCTGCCCACAGCTCCAGCAGGACCCCTGCTAAACCACAGGCCACTCCTGCCAGGACACCGGGTAGGCTGCCCACAGATCTCCTCACCTATCTCTGCTCCCTCAGATCCAGCCTCTCAGTCTCATCCCCAGCTGTGCAGCGGAACACCCATGGCAACCTTCCCTGTCCCTCTGCTACCATCTCCTATAGATCCCGTGGATTGTCCTTTTCCTAACCTTCCTCCCTCCACCCTCTACTGTCCCAGACCCCAACCCCAGTAGGCATCCCCTGCTAACCCAAGGGCCACTCCTCTCAGGGCAACAAATAGGCTGAAGGCACACTCACACCTCCCCTATTGCTCCTGAGATCCAATCCCCCCAGTCTCTTCCCCAGCTCTGTAGCAGGAAACCCACTTCAATCTCTCTTTCCTCTTTGACCTCCATCCCCAATGGATCACACACACACACACACACACACACACACACACACACACACACAAGACCTTCTCCCCCAAGTCATCCCAGTATTCCATTCTCCAAAACCAACAGGCATTCCCTGTGAACACATCAGCAGAGCAGGCCAGTAAAACAGGCAACAGACAGTCATCACACTCTCCAAGAAATCCACAAGGAAACAGGAACCAAGAAACAAAACACCTACTCCACAAAGACAAAACCAGAAATCACCACCTAGACTTATAATTATCCCAAACCCAGATGCCTAGATGCCAGTGTAAAAACACAATCAATAACAGTCAAGACAATGTGTCTCCACTAGAGCCCAGCAACCCTACCACAGCAGGCCCTGAATATTCCAACATAGCTGAAGCACAAGAAAAAGACCTTGAAACCAACTCAACTATATGAAGATGATAGAGGCCTTAAAGCAGGAATGAATAAATCCCTTCGAGAAAATGCCAGGAAAACACAAACAATGGGAAGAAATTAATAAATCCCTTAAAGAAAGCCAAGAAGCTACAAGTAAACACTTGAAGTAAATGAACAAAATGCTTCAAGACCAGAAAATGGAAATAGAAGCAATAAAGAAAACACAAACAGGGAGTTCTGGAAATGAAACACTTAAGAATTCAAAGAGAAATTACAGAGACAAGCTTGACCAACAGCATATAAGAGATAGAAGAGAGAATTTCAGGCACTGAAGACATGATAGAAGAAATTAACACATTGGTCAAGGAAAATGTTAAAGCTAAAATATTCCTGACACAAAATATCCAGGGAATCTGGGATAATATGAAAAGACTAAACTTAACAATATAGTATTTGGAATAGAAGAAGGAGAAGACTCAGCACTTGGGAGGCAGAGGCCAACAGATCTCTGAGAGTTTGAGGCCAGCCTAGGCTACAAATTGAATTCCAGGACAAAAAAGAAGGAGGAGGACAATCCAAGCTCAGAAAATATTTTTAAGAAAAATGTCCTAATCTAAAGAAGAAATGACTATAAAGGTACAAGAAGCATACAGAACACCAAATAGATTGGACCAGAAAAGAAAGTTCTGGCAAGTTCCCCTTGCCACATAACAATAAAACACTAAATATACAGCACAAAGAAAGAATATTAAAAGATACAGGGGAAAAAAAAAGACCAAGTGCCAGGCATTGTGGCTCATGCCTTTAATCCCAGCACTCGGGAAGCAGAGACAGGAGGATCTCTGTGAGTTCAAGGCCAGCCTGGTCTACAAAGTGAGTCCAGGATAGTCAAGGATACACAGAGAAACCCTGTCTTGACAAATCTAAAAAAAAGACCAAGTAACATATAAAAGCAGACCTATTAGAATTACACCTGACATCTCAATAGAGACTCTAAAAAGCCAGAAGCTTAGAGACCACAGCCCAGACTACTATACCCAGCAAAACTTCCAGTCATCATAACTGAAGAAAATAAGATAAAGCCAAATTTAAACAATATCTATCTGCAAATCCAGTCCTACAGAAGTTTCTAGAAGGAAAACTCCACCTGAAAGAGATTAACTTCAACCATGAAAACATTGGAAATAAATAATCTCACACCAATAAAATCAAACTGCCACCTCCAGCAGCAACAACAAAATAACAGGAATGAACAATCATTAATAATTGATATCTAGGAGCCGGGCGGTGGTGGTGCACGCCTTTAATCCCAGCACTTGGGAGGCAGAGGCAGGCGGATCTTTGTGAGTTCGAGGCCAGCCTGGTCTACAAAGTGAGTCCAGGACAGCCAGGGCTACACAGAGAAACCCTGTCTCGAAAAACCAATAAAAATAAAAAATAAAAATAATTGATATCTCTCAGTTCAACTGTCTCAATTCCCTAATAAAATGACACAGATCAATAGAATAGGGTTGAAAAACAGGACTCATCTTTCTGCTGCATCCAAAAAAACACACCTTACCATCAAAGATAGACATCACCTCAGGGTAAAGAGTTAGAAAAAGACAATCCAAACAAATGGGCCTAAGAAACAAGCTGATATACTCATTTTAATATCTAACAAAATAGACTTCAGAGCAAAACTAATCAAAAGAAGCAGGAAAAGATACTTATCAAAGGGAAAATTTCACCAAGATGACATTTCAGTTCTTACTATTTATGCCCCAAACACGAGGACAACCAAGTTTGTAAAAGAAGTAGTACTACAGCTTAAGTCACACAGTGACAGTGGAAGATTTCAGGGCTCCACTCTCAGCGACAGACATGTTATCCAGACAAAAACTAAACAGAGAGATACTGGAGCTGACAGACTTTATAAACCACATGGACCTAATTTACAGAACATTGCAACCCAATCACAAAAGAATATACCTTCTTCTCAGACCTCATGGAACTTTCTCCAAAACTGACCACATACTTGGACACAAAGCAAGTCTCAACAGATACAAGAAAACTGAAATAACTCCCTGCATCCTATCAGACCACCATGGATTAAAGCTGGATATCAACAACAACAGAAACAACAGAAAGCTTACAAACTCATAGAAACTAAACAACTCTCTGATGAATGAAAAATGAGCCAACAGAAAAGAAAGAAATTAAAGAATTTCTAGAATTCAATGAAAATGAATACACAACATACCCAAATTTATGGGACACAGTGAAAGTGATGCTAATAGGGAAGTTCATAGAATTAAGTGGCTTGGAGAAAATAGAATAGGATGAATGGATGGATGACAGATGGATAATGGATGGGTAGTTGGATCCATGAACAAAGAAGTAAATATATACACTGATGGATAATAAGTAAATAGGCTGATTTTTGTCTGATTAATAATACTAAAGAGAATAAAAGTCACAAATCCATGCTCACTGAGTCCTTGATCCCATTCTTTTCCGTTTCTTCCAAAGACATAATTCAAAGGAATAAAATCTCCCTGGCCCCTAAAAAAATTGTAGTATTTTGCTTCTAACAAAGCAAAACTGTGGCTTAAATGAGTCAAGGCCTGAGCTGCTGAGTCACAACATGGCTTTTTGGGTAACACCAAGGTGACAGTGTAGAAAAAATACATATCAGTTTATATTTTGAAATAGTATTAAGAAAAGAGCATTACATCTATGTTCATAGTGCTGTGTTAAAAGTAGGTTGAAAGGAGTTGAGTGGTGGTGGTGCACACCTTTAATCCCAGCACTTGGGAGGCAGAGGCAGGTGGATGGATCTCTGAGTTCGAAGCCAGCCTGGTCTACATAGCAAGTTCCAGGACAGTCAGGTCTACACAGAGAAACCCTGGTTTACAAAAAAAAACAAAAAACAAAACAAAAAAAACAAAAAACAAAAACAAAAACAAAAAAAAAAAAAACAAGAAGTAGGCAGGAAGGGATTTTCACAACAGGAATTTCATGGCTTCAGTCAGATCAGTCTTCAAGTCTACTCACATCTCAGAGAAGTTCTTTCACTGTCAGCCTTGATTTCCAGCTTTTCTGAACAGGACCCAGAGAGCAAATGTCCATCTCCTACTGAAGTGCTGGGTCAGTTCCTGCCAGTGGACAGGCACTTTATAAATCGTGAGGTCAAGTTACATGCTGACCAAAATCACGTAACCTCTCCGCTGAGATGAAAAGGAACAATAGATTAGTAAAGATGCCTCTAGTCTCTGAATGGCAGTCAGAGAAATTAATACAATGTTTTACTCAAATTGGATTGGTAGAGCAGGACAACACACACAAAACAAACAAACAGAAACAGACATAATGCAGTATTATTATTAATACATAATGCAGTAGTCTATCCAAGTCAGAAAAGTCACAACACAAGCAACATCTATGAACTGTCCTTAGTGTCTCTCTGAATTGTGAACAGGCTGCTGAGCCACGCTGCAAGCTTTCACCAAGCAGGGGCTCAGCTGTGGACAAGATGGGAACACTGGGAGGGAGCCCCTGGATCCAGAAGGCTCTGCTGTCTGCTGTTCCCTAGAAAAGGACCAGTGATGAATTAAGGCCACGTGAGCACCAAGTACCACCCACGTTGCTGGCCTGCTCATGACATTAGCATACACTTCCCAGGTTTACTCTGGGCCAGGAACTCCACAAGGGCTTTTTACATGTGAACTCTATTGTTTACATGTAAAACAATGTACAACACCCAACTGAGTTAAATCAACTGTCCTCATTTTCCACATGGAGGCACAGCTTGGGACTGGTAGGGGCAGACTTAGCAACCTTTCCTAACCTTTGCTAGCCCAACCTCCCACCCACGCTGGGCCTACCTGGACAAATAGTTTGCCTTCTCTGGACCATGTTTCGTCATCATCAGGAAGAATAGATATTTAACTTCCAAGTCTAGCATGCTTCATCATCATCATCATCATCAGGAAGAATAGATATTTAACTTCCAAGCCTAGCATGCTTCATCATCATC
>CAJQZJ010032237.1:516539-566721 GCA_907164525.1 Lophiomys imhausi
CATCATCATCATCATCAGGAAGAATAGATATTTAACTTCCAAGTCTAACATGCTTCATCATCATCATCATCAGGAAGAATAGATATTTAACTTCCAAGTCTAGCTACCACTTGCAGTTGCAGGGGAGGTAAGGAGGCAGCCTGGGGAGGAGGAAGGTGCCATTCAGCCTGCCTCTCTTGCTCCACCTCATGAAGAAGGAGGGGTGCTCACAGTCCTAATGGAGCGTGCTAACCAATGGACAAGGATCTGGGATCAGGTAAAAGGAGTGGCCTGAAATCCCAAGGGGGCTCTGATTCACAGCTGTTTGGAATTCAGTCTCAAATGTTCATTCAGCATCTGCCATAGATAAAATAGTGTTTGCGAAGACTTGGGCCTCCATGGGGAAATGTAGGTATGGGACTCTAGGGTCAGGTGACCCAAATAATGATAGCTACCATGTACCAGATTGTCCCAGCTCACTGACCCATGTGACTTTCCTGATACTCATGAGACTTGAATGGAAGCAATAGCTTCTGCAGACAGGATGTACAAGCCCATTCCACACTCAGCCTTCTACACTTCCCCCTAGGCGAGGCAGAACCAAATTCACATCCAATGTGAACAAACCAAGGCCCGGTCTGGGAAGAACCACTCATGGGGACTCAGGGCCCAGCTGAGTCACCAGGCCTGGATGTCCACCCCACATCCTCTTTTACTCATTAACTGAGATGACCTAAATCCCAGGGGCAATAGCCACACAAGGAAATGGATAATGGCTGTGGCACAGGCAGCTAAAAGCTACAATTACCCTTCCTGACAGAAGCATGGAACCTTTTTATGAAGAGCGAAATTTTTTTGCCTCATGATTTGCACTCATGAGAAATCACCAGGCGCTTGCTGGTGACCATGGTTACTCTTACACAGATGGAGGCAGCATTTCTAGATAGCTGTTGCCTCAGCGTCTTGGACCTGTACACAATCCTTCAGGGATGAATGTAGAGGGAAAACTAGAGTGTTGGCTGCAGCCCAAACTGGGGTCAAAGGCCAGAAGACAGACTTTGATATATGCAGTGGCTAAGTCCTATCTCTTGGATTCTGAAGTGATTTGCCTGTGTAGAGCCCGAGCCCCAAGAGTTCTGCAAGCTGGTCCAAAGACTTCCACCTTCAAACAAGTTAAAAACTAAAATGGTGACGACCAACTCCTTTCCAACAGTCACCTTTCAGTAAAGGTGACAGTAGGCAGGGAGACCAGAAATTAGGCCCAATTCCTGCCCAGCAGTTACTGACATGGGAGCTCATTTTCACGAAGGAAATCACTGACCCTCATCCATGATGGCAACAGAAGAGGCCCTAGGCGGAGAGTGAGAGGCAGGGTAGGATGCCTAAAAGAGCAGCAGCTGTACCTGGCCTAAGCCCAGAGGCCTGGTGGCACCAGCAGCAATATTGGGCTCTTGCTTTTTGCTCACTGCCCTCAGCTATACCCAACCCAGCAAATGGGCTTGTGACCCGATCCTGACATGTGGATTCAATTAGTGTTCCCTCAGCGGGCCCCTCACTAGCTGTGGTTTTCTCTATCGGAACCGAGTGTGTTTGGCAGCTCCAACTGCTACTCGCCATCATTATTCCTCAGTGCTGTCACAAGAGCACACATCCTCTAGTTGTAAGCCTTTGTCATGGGCCAGATGTCCTGTAGGTCCCCGTTAGTTCCATTTACAAACACGTGTAATTGCGCCAGGCAGGGGATGAGTCCTAGGAACTGGAGACTCTGAAGCAGAAACCCAATATGGTGGCACACCCTGTCATCCCAGCACTTGAGAGGTAGGAGTAGAAGCAAGGGGATGAGAAATTCAAGGTCAACCTAAGTGGTGAGTTCAGCTGCTTGAGACTCTGTATCGAAATAAAACATCTCAAAAATCAAATTACCACATGCTCTTACTCAGTGTAATGTCTCCCTACTCCCCTATACCTGGCCTCAGTCTTCATAAACTGCATGTTCTCAGGTCTGGAATTTACCACTGACTCTCTTGAAAGATTCTGCATGTCCCTTAGAAATTTTCTGAGGGCTCAGATGATGACCTGGGCAGATGTCTGTCTCCCCCTGACAACTGATGGGACAAGGTTAGGTAACAATTGGTCACTGTGAAGTACTTCATTTTCTGTGAACATTGTTTCTTGTTTTCCAATAAAAAACAGTTAAGAATAAAGTTTTCCTCAAAGTACATCTTTTAAAATTATTTTATTTAATTAATAGCTTTGCTTAGCTTTGGCTCAAACCCAGGGCCATAGGCATACAAGGCACTCACTCTGCCAGTGAGATACAGCCCTGACTTATACTGTTCAACCCACCCTTCAAGAGTTATATACAGTAACTGCCTTGTCTTGGGGAAGAGGGGTGTATATTCCCTAAACCCCAGTGGATGGCTAAAACTCAAGATGGGGCTGAATCTGTACTCACTTGATCTTGAGCTTCCAGATCACTTGATATGAAAGAGCAAGAGTGAGAGAGCGAGAGAGCAAGAGAGCAAGAGAGCGAGAATGAGAGACAGAGAGAGTGCGAGTGAGAGAGAAAGAGTGAGAGAGAGAGAGCGAGAGAGAGCCTGAGAGTGAGAGAGAGTGCGAGAATGAGGGAGATCAAGTGAGAGAGAGTGAGAATGAGAGAGGTGGTGGCGCACACCTTTATACACCTTTATTCCCAGCATGAGAGACAGAGACAGGTGGATCTCTGTGAGTTTGAAGCCAGTCTGGTCTATATAGCAAGTTCCAGGTCAGTCAAATCTGCATAGAAAGATCCTGTCTCAAAAACAAACAAACAAACAAACAAACGCCAAAAAGGTAACATGTGAGGAGCTGGAGAGACATCCCAGACATTAAGAGAATTTACTGTATTTCCAACACCTACATGGAAGTTTGTCTGTTACTCCAGTTCCAGGGGTTCCTACCCCCCCCCCACTTCTGACCTCCAAGGGCACCAGGCATTCATGTGGTACACGGGCATATATGCAAGGAAAACACTCATATACAAAAAGTCAATAATTATTTTAAAAATTTAAAGACATGATCCAGAAAGATAGGTGGCCCAAGTCACCAGTAATCTCAAAGTCCAGAGATGACCATGGTCACATTTAGTTCACCAGTCTCTGTACCAGTACTATAGACAGTTTTTTTTTTTTTTTTTTTTTTTGGTTTTTCGAGACAAGGTTTCTCTGTGTAGCCCTGGCTGTCCTGGACTCACTTTGTAGACCAGGCTGGCCTCGAACTCACAAAGATCCACCTGCCTCTGCCTCCCAAGTGCTGGGATTAAAGGCGTGCGCCACCACCGCCCGGCAACAGTTTTATATTGTAAAAATATTCCCATATCAACTTTTTTTGTGTGTATGTTTTTGAGACAGGGTTTCTCTGTGTAGCCCCGACTGTCCTGGAATTCACTCGGTAGACTAGGCTGGCCTCAACCTCACAGGGATCAGCCTGCCTCTGCCTCCTAAGTGCTGGGATTTCAACAAAATATCTTTAGCAAAATGATTTTAGTGATTCAAAATGGAAATGAATCATAAGTATATTAATCCCAGAGTATCTAAGGTATTCTGTGGAGTGTAAAAGTTGGGGTGTGGTGAGAACTGTGAGTTACAGTTACAGACTGTCTCAATGACAGGTTCTGGGATGGGAAAGGCCATTTCTCTTGTTGCAGCAAAGCCCAGAGTTCAGAGACTCAACGTATGTACATTCGTGTACACATGTCCATACATGTGTGTGAGTGAGTGTGGGCACATGTGTGCCACAGCAGGCATATGAAAGTCAGAGGACGACCTTGGGTGTTGTTCCTCACCTTCTGCCTTATTTGAGACCGACCTTGTCTCTGTCTCTGCCTCCCATTTCCCTCTTGGGAGTACTGGGATTGTAGACACACTCCACACACAGCCTTTACATAGGCTCTGGGGATTCAAACTCTCATCCTCAGACTTACAAGACAAAATTTTTACCCAGTGAGCCACATCCCTGGCCCCTAACTTGTTTTTTTAAGGGAAGACATTGTTCTCCCTGGAGATGCGAGGCTGCAGCTTTCAGCTCCTTGTAATGTGAATGGTCAATTGACTCAGATTGCCCTTCTGCAGCCAAGCTGCTGCTAGATTTGAACTTCGTTTAAACCCTGGAAAGGGATGGTGCGTGGTTTCTGTCAAGAGAGGGTTTTCTCCTTCCTTTTAATCAGTGCATAAGTCAATAAGCAGCTTGGGCAATAAATCCCATACTTTGAGAAATCAAAGACAAGCTCTCCATCTCCATTCACACCCAGGGTGGACAGTCTCAGCACTCAGGCATTTGATGTTTGTCTTGGAGGAAACCAAAAGCCAAAGTGAGCCAGGAGAATGAGAACCAAATGCCCCTTAGTCGGAGCGCTGCCTCTTCCCACACCACTGGAGCCAGCCCAGAAGGATGATGACCATTGTGTCGGCAAATGTTATAGTTGGAGAAGCCTCATGGGCAGTGCTTGTTGTGCGTCTTTTGGCCATCTTGCCTTGCCCTTCCCTCTCTCCCTCACCACATAAGTGTCTACTGACCCTCAGTGATGGCATCTTCCGGTAATGATAACATCATTCTCATCATTGTCTGTGGCTGCTTAAATTTTTCAGCTGAACTTTGAGCTTTGAACAGGAACTTTGTTTGGGCTGGGATTTGGTTTAAGTACCATCTACTCATCTAGACTCCCCACATAGATTCTGTTGCCATGAGATGAGCTGGGACAATGTGAGGTCTCTAATGATTTCAATGTTGTGAAATGTCCCCCGCAGACTCCTATGTTTAAACATGTGGTTCTAGCTAGTGGTACTGTTTTGGGAGACTGTAGACTTTGTGATTTAGGGTTTAGATGATGGAAGTAGGTTACCCAGAGGTGGTCCTTAATGTTATACCCACCCCTGGTTCTGGTCTAACCCTCTGCTTGTGGTCGGGCAACAGTGTGGATATCTTTGCCACATGCCCCTGCTACCAGCAGCTTCCCTGTCAGATGATGTACTGAAACCTTCCTAAAGCCATGAACCAAACTAAAACTCCCCCCACCCCTGTTAAGCTGTTTCCATCAGGTGTTTGAAATGAGTAAAGGGATTAATACAGAAAATTAGGGCCAGACAAGCAGGGCTGTTGCTGGGATGATTTTAACCACATGGTTATGAAGCCGTTGGCTTTGGTTTCCTGGAAGAATGCAGAAGTTTGGAGACTAGAGAGATGCGGGCTAGAGAAACCCTAGAGAACGCTAAGCAAAGCTAAGCGGACCATTCTGGTGGAAGTTCAGAAGATCAGAGTGTTAATGAAAGTGTAGACAACAAAGACTTTTCATGAAATATCAGGCGATAACAAGGCCTACAGCTCCACATGTCACTTTCTGGCAGAGAATCTGGTGTTTGTTCTGCTTTGTTCTGTTTGGCTATGCTGTGAAAGTTCAACTGAGGTTGAGATAAAAAGTGATGGACTAGTTCATCTGGTGGAGGAGGTTTCAAGACAAGCACACACACTGTGGCATGGTTTTTGGTGGCTGCTTTTAGCCAGATTTATAATACGAATTTAGAGGAAAAGTTGATCAGAAAGATATGAAAACATACAGTTTGAAGGTTTATGTACATTTAAACTAGCAGACAAGTAGATGCAGATAAAGTGACAATAATTGGTTTGTTTGTTTGTTTTGGTTTTTCGAGACAGGGTTTCTCTGTATAAGCTCTGGCTATCCTGGACTCGTTTTGTAGACCAGGCTGGCCTCGAACTCACAGAGATCCACCTGCCTCTGCCTCCCAAATGCTGGGATTAAAGGCATGCGCCACCACTGCCCGGCAATAATTGTTAAAAAGATTAGCATCATTAAAAAGAAACCCCAGGGCTGAGGATATAGTTCAGTGGTTAGAATGCTTGCCTAACATACACAAAAATCAGGGTTCGATCCCCCACACCACTCCATTTTTTAAAAAGCAAGGAAAGAAGGCAGGAAGGAAGGAAGAAAAGGGGCAATAACAAAGGTATCTCAAGTGCAAGACTTCTCATATATTAAAGACTCTGGGATATTAAAAAAAAAACAAACCACAAACATTAAGAAGACATTTGCTTGGAAAGAGAGTGAGTGGCTTCTCATGGCTGTGCTGAGCCGGGGCAGCTGAAGCAGTGTTTTCCTCTCTCCAGCTGTGCAGGTCCTTAGAGGCTGCTGCAGTAATGATCCAAGGGCACCCAGGTACATCCTGAGCTGTTCACAGAACGTGCAGTCATCTGTACGGCTGGCTGGGAAGGCATACATAATGCAAAAATTACAGAACTATGGATGCTTGTACTGTCTGCATAGAACGCCTCAGAAAGCTGTTCATGAAGTTGTGATGCTGAAGGCAAAGCCTCCATGGAGACCTGTCCTGGTTTTGCTTCTGTTGCTATGATAAAAATGTCCTAATAAAAGGCAGCTTAGGAGAGAATGGGTTTATTGTAGTTCACAACCCCAGGTTAAGTCCACCAATGCAGAGAATTCACAGCAGCAGGAGCTTGAAACAGCTGGCCACGTCACATCCACAGTCACGAGCGGTGAGAGAATGGATGCATGCAAGTCTACTATTCAGCCAGCTTTCTCTAATCGTATATAGTCCAGGGTGCCAAACCAGGGAATGGTGCCATCCATGTTCAAGTTGGGAGCTCCCATGTCAATTAAGGCCATCAAAACAGTTCCCACAGACATGCCACAGGCCAACCCAATGTAGTCATTCCTCATTTGGACTCTCTTCCCAGATGAGTCGAGGTTGTAGCAGGTTGACAATTAAACTAACCATCACAGAATCCCAGGGTGCTGGGGAATCCTGGATACTGGACCGTCTACCAAGGGAACCTGCAGGCACCCAGTGGTGCTGGCCTAAGAGAGATATCACATACCCACAAGCGGCAGGGCCTTAGGGCATTGTCTGAGTTCCAAGTCCATGGGGCTTGGACAATGCCAGCTCATGTCACAGAAGCTGGGTGTGGCGTTACGCAATTTAGTGCTTATTCTGCTTGGTCCAATCTTTCCAAATCTTGGTCCAAAGATTGGTCCATTATTTCCTTGCCGTGCCCTCATCCCTCCGCTTTGGAATGGCAGTGATTACTTTGTGTTATTGTATATTGAAAGTATGTAGCCAGATGGTGTTGGCACACACCTTTAATCCCAGCACTTGGGAGGCAGAGGCAGACAGATCTCTGTGAGTTCAAGGCCAGCCTGGTCTACGAAACAAGTTCCAGGACAGCCAAGGGTGCCCAGAGAAACCATCTCTCGTAAAACAAAACAAAACAAACCAAAAACCTATGTAACTTTTTGTTTGTTTGATTGTTTGTTTTCTTATTTTATAGGAACTCACATCTAAGAGATAGCCTTGACTCTCAATAGAAACTTTAGACCCTGATTTTATTTGTTTATTTCTTATTTATTTATTTTCAAATTTGGTTTTTTGAAACAGGATTTCTCTGTGTAGCCTTGGCTGTCCTGGAACTTGCTCTGTAAACCAGGCTGGCCTCAAACTCACAGAGATCCACATGCCTCTGCTTCCCAAGTGCTGAAATTAAAGGCATGTGCCACCACTGCCCTGTGGACTCAATTTTTTTTTGTTATTTTCTTTTACATTTATTTATTTGTGTGTGGGGAGAGAGTCCGCACAGGTCATAGCATGTGCATGGAGCTTAAAGGACAGCTTACAGGAGTTGGTTCTCTCCTACCATGTAGGTTCTGTGGATCGAACTCAGGTGATTAGGCACCTCTACCTGCTGATCCATTTTGCTGGGCTGGACTTTTGAATAATTTTGAGACTCTAGCCTCGTGAAGCTAGTCTGGATGCAGTCTGCATTGTGAGATGGTCCTGAGCCTGTGAGGGACATTTCAGATTCAAGCCATAACATTATGTATTTGTCCCCAAGGCTCACATATTTCAACAGTTGGTCCCTGAATGATGATGCTGTCTGGGGAGGTATTGGACTGTGGGACATGGTGCTTAGATGGCAGAGGTGGGTCACTAAGGTTGGATCTTGTTCTGATCTGGTTGTTTGCTTCCTGGCCCAGCAGGTACGTGAGTACCTCCATCACATGCCCCGTATCCACAGACACATCTCTCTTCCCCACAGTGATGGACTGAACCTCCACTAAAACCATGAGTCAAATTAACCTTTTCCTCCATTCATTTCCTTCTGTCGGGTACTTGATACTTGGTACAGAAATCAGGAGAGTAACCAATATAGAGTATAACCAAAGTCTCTGCTTTCACTTCAGTTAAAAGTCACGTGACTCTGAGCAAGTCACTTACACCCATGAATCTTGAAAAGTACAAAGTAAGGCTATGTCACATCAACTTCAGCTGGTTAGACTGTGAACAGTCATACACATTCAGATACTATTGTCCTTCCTGTTTACAAGCTGATTATCCACACCGAGGTTTGCTCTGCTTCACTAACCGTTCATTTCATTTCCTTCTCTTCATCATAACAAGTTTTCAAGGAGCCACCATTGTGGGAACTTTGAGGAGCAAAGGAAGACCCAGTAAATTGATAGAGCATAACTAACATTGGGCTCAGAGCTTTCTCATCCTTGAAGACGTATTTATTCCTCAATTCTATGAGGTGTGAAACAGCTACTCCCTTTCAAATGGAAACATGGAGGCTTAGAGTGATTTTCAGGGCTAGCCTCAAGATCACCCAGCTGAAGCTGCATGTGGTGGCGTGTTCCTTTAATCCAAGCACTAGGGAGGCAGAGGCAGGTGGGTCTCTGTGAGCTCATGAATGCGATGTAGCTGGGTGGGCATTTCCCTCCATCTCCCAGTTTCCCAATAGCTCCTTCTACATCCTACTCCATGGTCAGAGGTTGAAGCTAATCTGTCTTATGTCCTCAGAGATCAGCAGATTTCGTTAAAAGAAGACAAGGCCAGAAGGCATTAATATACATGATTTATTGATTAGTCATCAGTGATGGCCCTCGGCTCTGCCCCCAGTTGCTTTGTATATAATTTCCACAACACTCTTCTAAAGCAGGCACCCAGCCTGAAGAGCAGGTAGCTGAGGCTCCAGAAGCCAGATAAATGCTCTACAACTTGGACCTAAGGTCTACAACTCCTCCCTCAGGCCATGCTTCCTCATACCTCCAGAAGAATGGCTGCAGCAGAAGGCTTTCCTGTGGTTATTGTGGAGGGCTTGTGACTCAAGCCTGAAGGGTTCCTATTCTGAGGGAAAGGCAAGGGCGGCCCTGACAGAGCTCTTCTGCCTCTCTGCATGGTTGGCCTTTATCTGCCTTCCTGGTGCTCCAACTCCAAGCTGTTGTTGAGTTTTCTGTCTTCTTTGTCCATCTCTGTCCTCCCAACTGCTGAACTTCTGGGTGGTCCTGCTCCCCAGAGAGCCAACCCATGAAGGGTGCAGAAACTCCCTGCTCCTCCCGATCCAAGCAACCAGGGTGGGACCTGGTGATGAATTTGCACAGGAAGAAGAAATACTTAGAAGGAAGAAGGAGCCAAAAAGGTGACGAATCTCAATGGATGCCTGACAATTTCACGAGAACTCAAGTTCACAGCACACCAGTCCCCTCCCGCTTCCCCATATTGCCTTCTGCAATTTGGAGAATGGTGAAAGGTGTCCTTCCTTTTAACAGGAAGTAACTGAACTATTGTATGGACAAAAATCCATGTTTTGGGGTTTTTTCCAAATGATTAAATGATTTGATATATTTTATGTTCTGTGTGTGTGTGTTTTCAGATGACCATTTGACATAGGAAAGAATGACAAGAGTCAGTTATTGTGTTGCGTGTAGGGGAGGGGGAAAGTTGGATTGGGGTGAGCCCTGCTGCTTGGGAATATATATAAAGAGTTGGATGTCAGCCAGTTTGCCTTAAGGTGCTGAAGGTTGAAAGGCCTTGGTTTTACCTTGAAGTATCAAAGTAGCTAGCCCTGCATTGAAATGTCTGTGTTCCTGCCAATTGCAGTACCTTGACCACAACCCACAAGCTTGGTCCTTCTTGAGAATAAATTTAGGACTAGTTGAAGGTTTACATTTTACCATGATAGATAGCATGTATACATATACATATGTATGTGTGTTTGTTTATTATACAAGTGGTGTGTGTGTGTGTGTGTGTGTGTGTGTGTGTGTGTGTGTGTTAGTTGGAGTTGAACCAGAGCCTAACACATGTTAAGCAAGTTCTCTGTTGCTGAGCTATACTCTTTATTCTGAGACTTGATCTCACTAAGTTGCCCAGACTGGCCTGAAACTTGTCATCTTCCTATCTCAGTCTCCTGGCCTCTGGGGTCACAGGTATGAGCCACTGAACCTAGCTGATGGGCCTTTCCTACAGAGGATGTTTTCCTAGCATTGTAGCCATTGAGTTCATACCACATGCTTACTCTAGCCCCAATGCAGCCCAGGGCGTGTCTTATAGATTTGGGACTTAAGTGGCCTGGACAGCGAGCTCTAAGCCTTTGTTCATTCTCTGAAGTCCCCCATACAGCCTTCTCTTTCCATTTATTCTTGGTAAGATGGCCACATGTCCTTGAACCTGCAGTGCCCCATGGGCTGTGACTCATTGAGCGTGCTCAGTTAATTTGGAGAACTGAATTCTTGCTGACAAGTCAGGTCATTTTGTGTGTGTGACCTTGAGTCTGGCTCTCTGCCTGGGCTCTCCTGTGTTCCGCTCTGCCTGGCCTCTTGGAGGGACAAATGAACGTGCTTTGACAGCCTCAGAACTACACTGGGAGTGGAGGGGGCAGACAGAGGGAGGAAATGGGCTTCAGTTTTTCAGGAGGGAAACAGAAATGACACTTGTGAAATAATTAACGCCCCTCCCCCATAGGCTACTGAAGGACTCACAGGACATTCTCTTCCACCGTGGGACACTGCTACCATCTAGTGGTGAATCTGAAACTGACTAGTTGGGTACAAAAATCTTATTGTCAAGATCCATAAAAATCTAATTCTTAAGGTCCTGCTAGTCAAAAGGCCACCCACAAAGGGTGACAATCACAGGAATATTGTCGTTAAGTGCTTTAAAAAAAGTTGATTGTTTACCCCTACCATGTTCTTGAGGAGCATTCACAATAAGAGGTGACAGACTGGGGGGGAATTGCAAACACAAGCCCAGCACCCCAAAACAATACTATGGGCAAGATGTGGTAGAGACTGCAGTATGCATGTACTTGGTTTGCCCTCTGTGGATACCAGTTGTCTGAGAGGTGTAATGAGTGGACTGGATGGTATTGATCCTGGACTATCAGGACAGGGCTTCCTACCTTCAGTGTTCAGGGGCCCACAAGATGGAGAGAGGAAAGGAAATGCATCTTTGTTTTCATGAGCCTCAAACAAGCTTGGCATATTCTTCAGCCATGAGCTAAGCAAAGCACCCTGTGGATCCTTAGAGAGAACTCAGCTCTGGCCTTATCTGTGGAAGCAGGGCCACATCTCCCCTAAAGTGTAAAAAACATGAACATGTCTATGATTGTCTCCTGTGCCTAACTCAGCAAAGGGCCCTGTGGGAAAGAATCAGAGAGGATAAAACCTGATGAAGCAAACTAACATCATCTTAGTAGGATTTTTCTTCTGACAGGACTCAAAGAGCCGATCTCTTCTGTGGCTGGGATGCAGTTAGGTAAGATCAGCCAGTCATCGAATCCCTACAGTGTCCACAGACATGCACACACGCGTGCACAGACACACAGATAGCTCATGTGAGGATTCTCTTAGTTATTAATGATATCAAAACCAAGTTGGCCAAAGATAGAGAGAGGTGGTTCATTGCAAGGCTGCTGGAATTCAGGGTAGAGAATAATCATCATTGTCAGAGCAAAAGCAACAGAGTGTCTGTGCTGGTTTGAATAGGTAAGTCCTCCACAGACTCATGTGTTTGAATGCTTGGCCCATAGGGAGTGGCAGCACTATTAGGAGGTGTGGCCTGGGAGTAGGTGTGGCCTCATTGGAGGACGTGTCACTGTGGGGGCGGGCTTTGAGGTCTCCTTTGCTCAAGCTACTCTTAGCATGATACAGCCTCCTCCTGCGGCCTTCGGATCCAGAGGTAGAACTCTCAGCTCCTTCTCCAGCACTATGTCTGCCTGCACGCTGCCATGCTTCCCACCATGACAAAAATGAACTAAACTTCTGAACTGTAAGTCAGCCCCCAGTTAAATGTTTTCCTTTATAAGTGTCCCCATTGTCATGGTGTCTCTTCACAGCAGTAAAACACAACTAAGTCAGTGGCTTAGGCCTCTTGCCATCAGGTCTTGAGGACATGCTTCTCAGATGACAACAAACACACATTACGGAGAAAGTGTTAAAAAGTTGGATTCTTGCCGGGCGGTGGTGGCGCACGCCTTTAATCCCAGCACTTGGGAGGCAGAGGCAGGCGGATCTTTGTGAGTTCGAGGCCAGCCTGGTCTACAAAGCGAGTCCAGGACAGCCAGAGATATTCAGAGAAACCCTGTCTCGAAAAACCAAAAAAAAAAAAAAGTTGGATTCTTGGGTGGGGCCTGATATTCATCATTCATTACCTGTCCCCCTACAGGGAGTACCAAGGGGACAGAGTTCTGTCATGTGCATTCCCCTGGTGACACCTCCATCACTGTGCCCTTGGTCACTTGAAGAAAAAAATGTGCTGCTCTAACGGGGGTCAGTGTCCTGCCCTGGACTAACTCTAAGTCTATGGTTGTAAGTCAGGTGGAGCAAGGCAGGCCCACCTTCCTGGAGGCAGGGAGGTTACCAGCTGTGGCACTCCCACTTCTGACTTCGTGCAGTTCCTGCCTCTGTTCCTGCTCTGTTCATCAGCGCCATCTTCTTCCTTGTAAGTGTTACAGCTCTGAGGGGAAAGGTATCCTAGCAGTCGGGAGTCATGGAATACTACAAAATCATACCACACAACAAACCTCACTGGAGAGATTTATTGAGAGGGAGGGAAAACCCCAGGAAGGCAGATGGCTCTGCTTGGGGAAGAAGCAGCAGAGAACTGGACAGAACACCGAGTTTATATGGGCTTTCCAGGTTGGGGATTGGTGGGGTTCAAGCCCTGAGCTTGGGGTTTTTACTCTGTAGGGCAGAGCTTGGCTGCCACCATCTGGAGAAGCTGGTTAGGGCCATTAAAGCATTCTGTGGTTGGAACCTGGTGACTGGAGGTCCTCAGGGGCAGGGCCTGGCCATTCACACACTTTGAGGAATTTACACTTCCCACCTACCCAGTGTGTTCCATGGTAACCCAAGGTGAGGTGGCTGACCTGTGACTGGTGGGTTCCTGGATTCCCATTAGCTCACGGCCTACAAGATGGACACTTTGGGAGCCAGAAGTAGCTCAGTCCTGACTTTGGATCCCCAGGCCCCATGTAAAGAGCTGGGCACATCACTGGCACCTGTAATCCCAGTTCACAGAAGACAGAAACAGGAGAAACTTGAGGCTCACCCCCCAGCCAGTCTGTGAGTTCCAGGTTCAGTGAGAGACTCTAAACAGGGTCTCAGAGTGTCTTCCAGTCCACTGAAGGTGGAGGAATTTTTGTTGACTTTGAAGAATTTCTTCAGGTGAGAAAACAGGTGCCTCCATTCTATCTCATTGCTGTCATTAAAAAATATTTTTGGGGGGGCTGGAGAGATGGCTCAGTGGTTAAGAGCACTGACTGCTCTTCCAAAGGACCTAGGTTCAAATCCCAGCACCCACATGGCAATTCACAGCTGTATGTAATTGCTGAATGTGGTGGCCCATGCCTTTAATTCCAGCACTCGGGAGGCAGAGGCAGGTGGATCTCTATGAGTTCAAGGCTAGCCTAATGTACAAAGTGAGTCCAGGACAGCCTTTGAACTATTTCTCATGGATATACAGAGAAACCTTGTCTCGAAAAAAAATATATATATATATACATATATATATATATACATTCCCCCCCCCTCCGGGGACACGTGGGTATGGAACAGGAAGGATCGGGAAGGAGAGGGATGGAGGGAGAGATGACTGGAATTGGGGGTCGAGGGAGAGGTAGAAACCTAGTGCAATGGAAACTCCCTGGAATCTATGAGGGTGAGCTTAGTGAAGACTTCTGGTAATAGGAGTTATGAAGCCTGAACTGGCCATCTCTGCAACCAAGCAAGGCGGTGGGACTGGGACACAAACCCAGCCACAAAACTTTTGACCTACAATTTGTTCTACCTGCAAGATGTGCTGGGGTAAGCACAGAACTTGTGGGAGTGACCAGCCAATGACTGGTCTAGATTGAGACCTAAGCCACGATGGCCAGGAACCAGATACTGGATAGCCCAGAGACCTAGGATATAACCAAACATGACTGGGGTTGAGGGGGGGGGAGAGTCAATAAAAATGATCCCTAATGATATTCTGCTATACTCTTAGATCAGAGCCTGCCAAAATCATCATCGGAAAGGCTTTCCCCAGCAACTGATAGGAGCATATGCAGAGACTCACAGCCAAACATTACAAGGAGCTTGGAGAATCATGAGGAAAAGTAGGAGCCAGAGGGGTCAAGGACACAAGAACATGCTCCACAGAATCAACTTACCTGGGCTCATAAGGGCTCACAGAGATTGAACCAACAATCAGGGAGCCTATATGGTTTGACCTAGGCCCTGTGCTTATGTTATAGTTGTATATCTTGGCGTTCTTGTAGGACTCCTAAAAGTGGGGGCAAGTGCTGTCTTTGACTCTTTTGCCTGGTTTTGGGACCCCTTTCCTCCTACTGGGTTGTCTTGTTCAGCCATGATAGGAAGGTACATGCCTAGTCTTACTAAAACTTGTTATACGTTAATATCCCTGGAAGGCCTGCTCTTTTCTGAAGGGAGGAGTAGTAGATCTTGGAAAGAAAGGAGGTGCAGGAGAGGGACTGGGAAGAGAGGAAGGAAGGGAACTTGCAGTAGGGATGTAATATGAGAAAATTTTATATACATATATTCTCAAGCTGGTCAGTGGTGGTGCACACCTTCAATCCCAGCACTCAGGAGGCAGAGGCAGGGGGATTTCATAAGTTCTAGGATAGCCATGGATACACAGAGAAACCAACATGTGAGAGAACCACATACATGCAGTGACTGAGGAGGTCAGAAGAGGGAATTGGATCCCAGGAATTGGAGCCTTCTCTCTAGACCCTGTTACCATTCGTTTTGGTTTTTGTTTTGTTTTGGTTTGGGTTTTTTGGTTTTTTGAGACAGGGTTTCTCTATGTAACAGCTCTGGCTGTCCTGGACTCACTTTGTAGACCAGGCCTGCCTCTGCCTCCCAAGTGCTGGGATTAAAGGCATACGCCACCACAACCGGCTGCACCATTCGTTTTTAAAACATGTCTCTATTGCGTTCTTTTTTTTTCTATTTCTTTTTTTTTTGAGATTTTTTTTCTTTTTTTTTTTATTTCTTCCAGTTACATCTCAATCGCAGTCCCCTCCCTATTCCCCCTCCAGTCCCACCCTCAACCCCCCATCCTCTTCCCTTTTTTTTTTCTTTTAAATTTAAGGTATATCTTATCTCCCCCTACAGTTTCCCCTTTCAGTCCAACAAATGGCTCTTTCTCTTATGATAATAGATACAATACAAAACAACAGAGGTAATTAGGCCACAGTTATGAGGGTTATATGGCTTAGCGTACATTCCCAATGTCCACTCCATATGTATTTGGTACCTGACTTTAACATTCCACTATCTAACCATCTCCATGAGTTTAAAGTTCTATATCTGACTCAACATTCATACTAACTTGCAACACAATTTTAAAAGTATCTTCTTAGATCTATAATACTCTCCTGATTCCTAAGCAACTCAAAATTTAATTATGAGACTCTAGCTATCTGTTCTTCAACCACCTCAGAGACCTGAGAGGGATAAATATATCTGATTTTATAGGAAGTACAGGGCCTGCAGCTTCCCAAACTAAGAAATGACATACCAATGGCTGCCTGGACAGTTCCCATTTTCTCTCCATACATTACAGCATTGATCTTCAGTCATTTGGCCCCGCTTCTCTGACAGACATTGATTGTAGAGCAGGGGTTCTGAAGGACTTACCTACCCTGTCTTGGCAGAGCTAGGCTGTCGACTTACCTGCTTCCAGGTTTTGTCCTTTAAACCTGTCCTGGCAGAATGGAAATCCAATGAAAAGCCAGGTATTGAAGCAGCTGCCCTACACATTCTCTGGCACTCCTTTTTTTCCTGGATCTAATTCAGGAAAGGTGGCACTGCTGTGTACTCACAAAGGAGCAGTGGGGTACCAGCAGGAGGGAATCTGGCCTGACTCTGAAGTGCTGTGTACTTCATGACTGCATCTGACATTAAGTGGCTCTTGGGGTCTCCCTTGGGCAGCCATTCACTAACCCATTCATTCAGCAGGAGAATTACATAAAGAATGTAAGAAGTAGAGAGCCTTGGATCCCTGTTCCCCAGGAGTCACAGGGAGGAGTCTTCATGGCTCCCATATGTTCCAATAAGGAACTGGCAGGCCCTTAAGCCCTCTGGGTAACAGTGAACACTATGCGAGGGGCTGTAGTTCATAAAGGGCAGCTGGCCTGAATCTAAACTTCCCCTCATCCTCCATCCTTGCACCAGGTCTCCATTCTGGAGATAATGCAGTGTTAGGATGATCTGAAAGGCTTGTATTCAACTGTTAATTGCTTGCTCTGTCTTCCTTATCGAATTGATACTATGTAACCTCATCTACTAAGTCATTTGTGATTGGGTGAATAAAGTTGCCTATAGCTTGGGCTAGGCAAAGGAGAGAGGTGGGACGAAGGTTCAGGGGCTCGGGAGGAAGGAAGGCAGAGAATCACAGGAAGAGGAAGAAGGAGGATGCAACATGGGCAGAGAAGAGCTTCTCTGAGAATTACCATGGTGGAGTACATAGAAGTTCTATGGGGTTCTATCTGGGGAGGCAAAAGGCTAGCATGGAGGGTTGAGACCTGCCTAGCCCCTGTGCTTAAGGATTATTAAACGTAACAGGTCACTATGTGTGTTTATTTGTGGGTGGCGGGTTAGGAATTAACTCCGCTGACCTAATATACACATATAACAATTATTGTTATTTACTGCTATAGGCAGTGCACATATGTTCCTGTACTGTTCACGGGCCGAGAGCATCTAGCCTTGCCTAGGGGATGTGAGGGGGTGTACAGTGAGAAGTCAGTCTGTGTCCCTAATGTCCCAGACCCTCTCCCATCAGGAAAGGCAAGCAGGGACAGGTATGGAGGTAACATGAAATAAGAACAGCCAGCCAGGAAGAAAGGGTCCCACCTTGCCTGCTTACTGTTCCAATTCTATCTTTGAAGGACCTTCTCTCTGTCCTTGCTGATTCCCCAGCTCCCAGACAGTAAGGCTCCTCTGGTGAGTCCACTCCCAAGATCCTTCCAAGGCCCTCTGCATGAAGGGTCAGTCCACAGTCTAGGGTCTTTGGGGTATGGGGAGGAATCTTTGTCAACAGGCAGAAGGAAGTGCATCCTTTTCAGAATGCCAGGGAGAATGATATGACACTTGGCCCTGGGACTGCTCCAATAACTGAAAAAGTTACCAGACTCGAGAGGAAACACTGTGTTCGCCTTCCTAGAGACTGGTGTCACAATCCTAAAGAAGATTCAAAAGTGAGTTCATTCAGAAGGATTAAAAACTGCCTAAAGAGGAAAGAGACTATGAACACTAAGAATCTACTCTGCAAAAAGGAACAAGGTCCAGTGAACTACATCACAGTTCCTGGGGAAAAGGCAGGCAGGTATAAATTCTGGTGTTAATCGAGCCTTCATGTGGTGGGGAGGAAGGCTTCGGGGACAGAATCAGCTGCTCATTTTTCTCATCCGTTTTATTGTCAGATAGCCAGAGTTCATTATATAAATCTTTCAAAGTAATGAGATATTACAAGAATAGTTTACAAGTCAGCTCTGATTGCACAAATACTTGACACAGGAAACTGTCTTACAAATACATGTTTTCTTACAAGAATACTTTAATAAAGAAAATAAGTCTCTATACATCTTAAAGCAAATCTGATTCAGTTTCTTTTTCCAATCCCTCCATCATTCTGGATTCTCTTTTACAGTATGTCTATCACATCCCACACAGCAAACTGCAACCTGTGGCGGCTGCCTCTCTTTCAACTTTGACTGAGATTCACAACGCTAAAGGGCTTTAGGCTTCCTTTTGTGATCTTCCCTGAAAACAATTCTCCTATTCAGGCTCGAAGAGGCAATCTTAAAAACATTCCTTCGAAACATGGGCGAGGTCAATCACCATTCCTAGTGACTAAACTTTTGGAGTCTCAGGCTTAAACCTGCAACACCAAGTCCACAGTTCATAAACCGTGAAGAGAGCCCCAGGTGAAGGAGGAAACACAAGGATCAGGAAAGCTCCAACAGTGGATAGTGACTGGAGAACACTCTCAAATTCAAGGTCTCTCCCACAACAAAAATGGCAGAAGTATAGGGTGTGGCAGTACTTGTATAAAATACTCAAGATCTGAAAAAGGCTAATTATTTAGGGAAGTGGTATCTCATTTCCAGAATTCCAGTGGATATGGAATCTTAGACACTCTGTACCCAGTTAGGTAACATTCTTCTTATGCTGTGGCTTTAGTATACACTAGTGTGTAGCCACCTGCCCAGAGCAAGTGATGCTGTATGCCAGGAGAGCAGAATACTGACCACATGTGCCTAGACATAGGACCCACAAGGGAAAACATGTGGCTTTCACACTATCCCTCCACTTTCACTGAAGTGTGTCCACTTGGCAAAGGGTACTGTCTTCACTTTCCAGGCAGCGTGAATTAACATCAAGAAATCAGAGTGGAAGCCGGGCGGTGGTGGCGCACGCCTTTAATCCCAGCACTTGGGAGGCAGAGGCAGGCGGATCTTTGTGAGTTCGAGGCCAGCCTGGTCTACAAAGTGAGTCCAGGACAGCCAGGGCTACACAGAGAAACCCTGTCTCAAAAAACCAGAAAAAACAAAAAAAAAAACAAAAAACAAAAAAAAAAAAAGAAATCAGAGTGGCATCCTACAGTCAAGTTCCGGAGAGCTTGAGAATATTCCCAACACCCTTCTGAAGAGTCTCATCCAGCTCTTGTCCAGCAAGTTTAAAAGCACTTAGGGACTAAGGCACGTCCCATTTCTCCTCTCCGTATTCATGTTGGCTTCTTCCTCACCCCAGTGTAACACACTGCCACGGGATCTTACCAAAGTGTTGCAGCAGTAGATGGAAATGAGTTGTTTGCATTACCAGACACATCCTATCACATTATCAAGGGTAACATTTGCATAGCTAGAGAGCCAGATACCATCTACTGCAGTGATTTTGCAAACTCAGCATAGTCGATGTACCCATCGTTGTTCTTGTCGTCATCTCTCAGCACTCGGTCTATTATGTTAATCAGTTCTTCCTCACTCATCAGTGGTGCCTGTTCACTCCCCTCCTATGGAAATGTGAGATAATGAGGTGTAGAAAGGAGCATTAGCAAATGCCTAAAATCAACTACTTAACTAGCTTTCAAGGTAATACATGGCCACTTCTAGGAACCCAGACTCATACATCAGGTAGTGTCCATTTATAAAAATCCACGTGAGAAATTATATATGGCAGTTACAAGAAAGATGTGGTCAAAACAAGTTCTTGCTTTTTTTTGCTTAAAAAGTTACTGTTTACTCCTTTTTAGTTACAAAGTAATAGGAACAGTGACATATTGGACACTTCAGGGTCAGGACAACAAAAAAGCTCTGCCAACCATTAGAATGTGAGGTCTCTGAAGAGAATCACTGTCCCGTTCTAGAAGCTGGTGTAGGAGGTTTGAACCAGCTACAAAGCTCTGGCCATTCACAAGGTGACCTGCTCTTCCTCAGTCACATTTCCCACACCTATGATTTCCACATCTCTGTGGCCACCACCCCCGTCATGTGCCTGGAGTGCTGGATCCTAACCCCTTTCTAACACTAGTCTCACCTCCACTTCACCATTCCTCCCAAATAGGATCCTCCCCAAACTATGCTCCAGTGAAAACTTGCTGATGCTCCTGCTGCCTACAGAGCAAACCTCGCACTGGTCTTCTGGAAGTCCTCCTCTCCCTCATCCCCACCCCCAGAGGCAGAGGGGTGACACATCTGATCATGATCTCAATTTCCTCAGCTAGAAGATGTAGGGGTAACAGTGTTTGCCCCTGCTGACTCAGGCTGCTGCAGAGCCCCAAGATATCTCTACTTGAACGTGCCTTGGGACGCCAGACATAATATGACAAACCCCAACTACTTCTCAAGTGCTGTCCCTTGGTCCTGGAGTCACCATTCTTCTCAAATGAAATGACCTCTTTCCTGTGCTGTGGAAACTGGAAACTCGGTGAACCTGGCTTGTCTTTTTAGGCCAGACCCTCAAACTGCAGCTGTGGTAGAAATGCTGAAGCCTTGGCCAACCAGGCTCAGCTCCTCTGGGGCGAGGCATGAGTCACCAACACCGGCACCAATCGACCCAGATACCCCCTAAACTGAACTCCCTGCCCTACCTCCTTATGGACATGAGTGATGGCAGTGGAGAGCTCTAGGCCATCAAGCAAATTGTTGCCATCGTAATCATGCATTTTGAAATAATGGAGCTGCAGTTCTTGTGGGGACATCTCCTCTTCTGGCTTGTCGATGACACCGTCTAGATGTTCCATGATATGCCTGAAAACCAACAGTCAGACCATGCAAAAACCTTAGAAAGTCTTGAGAAGTAAGACTACTCAGCTCAGAAACAGTCCACATTCAAGGACACAATATACAGCCAAGGCCACAGGGCCCAGGGCCAAAGCTCATGGGTCACCTGCTGCTGGCCGGGACAGGTGCACCTTTACTGTTAGAACTTGGTTACAATATTTTTTGACCTATCAACTAAAAGAATTTTTTTAAAATAAAGATTAGGACAGGCATGGTGGTGTATGCCTTTAATCCTAGTACTCAGGAGGCAGAGGCAGATGGATCTTTATGAGTTTGAGGGAAGGTCTAGAGAGTTAGTTCCAGACCAGCCAGGGCTACATACTGAGACTCTATCTCAAAACAAAAACAAAAACAAAACAAGGCATAATGTGTGAAGCTTATTGGCCAAGAAAGATTCAGCATTTGTATGTGTTACTAAAAATGTCTTGTCAGAATCAGGAAACCATAATCATATTCTGGATTCTGTTGCTATTTGAGTGTTGGGTGGGAGAGGGGTGAAAGAGGAAGACTAAATTCTGACAGCTTCAAGATCCCTTACTACTGGGAGTCCTGAGGGATAAACACCATCCTTGAAAGGTGTCCTATAAATTGATAGGAAGGGAAACAAGCTGGGGGTGCTCTGGGGCCTTATCTGCAGATGATGGGGGGCCTGGAACCCTGGACCAAGACGAATACATACTCTTGGTCGTGCACCGTGTTCTTGTCCAGGCCCAAGCTTCCATGATGGACACCAGCCACGTGCTCCTGGGCCTTGGTACCCAGAGTACAGAAGGCCCAGAGGAGGACACACAGGAAGGGAGCTCTGAGCAGCCGCAGGGATGTCATGGTTACAGGTACCTGGGAGGTGGGAAACACAGAAGATGAAGGCACGAACCAGAGCTATGGCTCCTTCCAAGAGCTAACAATGTTTCTGGGAAACCTGGGAGGAGGTGAGGCTGCACACAAGGGCACTGACTGCAAACTGGGCCTGAGCTCAGCTGTGGGACTGGAGCTGGAGCTCAGGGACAGAGCACCTGCCCGGCATGCACCAGGTACTGGGCTCCACCCACGGTACCTGGTGGTGGTGGCACACACCTTTAATCCCAGCAGCTTAGGCCAGCCTGGTGTACAGAGCTAGTACCAGGACAGTCAGGACTTCACAGAGGAAACCCTGTCTCAAAAAAGCAAAAAAAAAAAAAAGGAAAAAGGTAAAGCCCAACTCTGACACTAACTGTTCTTCCCATCACTCAGCTGGACAGTAGAGGTCCACGACATTTCCTGATGGACTGTCACAGGGCTGAGCAGTCATCCGAGAGTTTAAAAGGATCCAAAGCCTAGTCCTGCCTATAAGCTGGCAACCCACAGAAACACTTCCTACTAGAGTACAACAAAAGCAGAATGAGGGGTTTTAAAAACAGAAAAACTCTTTGGGAGTTCTGAAGAAATTTCCTTGGGTGAAGGGAATACTGGAGCAGACTGACAGACATGACAATGCTTCATCCATGCCTGGACAGACAGCAGGAACACTGGAGTCTGGGGGAATGGCAGCCAAGTGGGAGCAGGTGTGGGCAAATGGGACAAAGTCCAGCAAATCTGGTCTTGCAGGGCAGGTAACAAGAGCAGTGGCCGGTGCAAAGGTGGACAGACAGCACATGCTGAGCCAAGAGGCTGACATTTCCTGAGACCGAGCCAGGTGCAGGTGACAATTCCTGACAAGAGATGAGGTCACAGGCTGGCATGGCTTCAGGCAGTTTGATGGAGGGAACAGAGTGAGGCTGCTGCTGGCCTGGGGGTGGGGGGGCGCCCGGATCGGAGACAGGACCTGGGAGCTAGAGACGCAATCAGACTTGGTCATATCAACCTCAGAGCAGTGATGTGGAGAGGAGTCCATCGTTCTCACCTTGTCCACCTGCCAGGGTCCTGACAGGCTCATAACTTAGCCATGCTGAGGGCATCAGAAAGGAGAGCTACAGAGAAATTCTCATCACATCTCAGTGACACTTGGAATGAAGATCACCAAGAAAATTTAGCTACATGGCAAGCTCCCTGAAGACCAACTTATATCACAGGCTTTGTTACCACGGTTTAGGTGGCCTTCATTAACTGCCGGCTCAATGCAAAGCCCTGTCCCTTCTGGGCTTAGATTGGAGATTCACCTCAGAATGGAAGGTGACAGACAGCTCGGGACCTCAAATACAGCCTTGTGTCCCTATCTCAAAAGGCAGAGCCAATTCCGCCATGACCCCAAACTGTCAGCAGTGAAGATAAAGTATAATGTTCGAGTTCCTCCTTAACCCTCGCTAAGCTCAGAGCACAGCTCTGAAGCCTCGCTGTCCCTTCCTTGTGCCAGGGGCTGGAAAGCAGAGGCACTGTAACACTTCACCCATCCTAAGTGCTCTCAGGGAGGACCATCCTATGACATCTGCAAAGATTTCCCTCATCCATCTCCCACCAACTGCCCCCAAGAAGGGACCAGCAACCACTAGGACGGGTAAATTTCAGGGTGCTAAAAAGCAGGAGCCTCTGCAATGACGTCATGCAATCTGTCATTCTGCGTAAGATTTCTAATACTGATTCAATGAAAAAAAGCAGGGAGCAAAAGTCTACCCATAATTCACAGTTATATAAATGCATATGCAAATACACTGTTTAACAAAGTGTTAAATTATAAGATTAGGAGTGATTGTGATTTTTTTTTTTACTTGTCTACTATCTATTTCAAAATGTGTATTGTAACTGTGCATGGTGGTATACACCTTTAAATCCAGCACTTGGGAAGCAGAGGCAGGTGAACTTCTATGAATTTGAGGCCAGCTTACTCTACGTGCAAGGGAGGCCACGTTGATTTCAGGCGTCTTCCTTAATTGCTCTCTACTTTAGATATCGAGGCAGGGTCTCTAACTGGACCCTGAGCTTGATGCCTCAGCTACTTTAGCTAGTGGCCTTGCCTATCCCCCATCTCTGCTTCCCGAGCGAGCGCTGAGATCATAGGCAGCTACCACACACACCTGACATTTATGTGGGTGCTGAGTATCTGAGCTCCGGTCCTCAAACCTCAAGCTGTTTTTCCACTGTTTCAGCCAGGGCTACATAATGAAATCCTATCTTTGAAAAAAAAAGAAGAGCCGGGTGTGGTGGCTCACGCCTTTAATCCCAGCACTCGGAAGGCAGAGGCAGGAGGATCTCTGTGAGTTCGAGGCCAGCCTGGTCTACAAAGAGAGTCCAGGACAGTCAAGGATTCAGAGAGAAACCCTGTCTCCAAAAAACCTAGGGAAAAAAAAAAAAAACACAAACAAATCCCAAACCAACTACAAATGAATTTTGTCGTATATGTAGCTAATCTCTCCTGTAATTCTGTTCTAATACTAAGTGGCAGTTTCTAGCTGACTCTTATCTCCAGCTAATTCAGGAGAGTCAGGAGTCACACTCCCAACCTAACAAATGAGCACCACCCAGACCCTGCCAAGGCTACAAACCCGGAAGAGACAACAAGTTCTCAAGTTATTCCTAGTAGCGCCTACAATGCTGAATTCACTTACCCCAGGCCAGAGCAGGACAACTTGTTCTGAGTCCACATCTTAGAGTTAGGGGGTAGGAAGGACCCGAAGTGGACCCAGTTCCCCCCCAGCCTCTCAGACCAATTAACCTCAGGGCCTTTCTCTAGGCAGCCCACTTTTCGTCCCCCTTGGCTTTTTGTTGTCTTACTGTTTTGAAGCAGTCACTCTAGAACTCACACTGGCCTTAAACTCATGATCGATTATTTCCACCTGCTAAGTGCTGGGATTGCAGGGATGTGCTACCAGGTTTAACCTCTAGCAAGGCCCCTGATCCTGGCTTCCGTGTCCTCATGTATTCGGTTCCTGGCCACAGAACGGGCAATAGGAAGACACTCTCAGTACAGGGCACCTGCCTGGTGCCTAGACTACTGATTCTCAGTTTGTGTGCCCTGTGGGTCACATGGTCCTTGGAGGGGCTGGAGGGTTAACCACAGATACATGACCAAGATTTTCTGTTTTTCTTTTTCCATATGTGCATGTTGTAGGAGGGGGCAATCGTGCACATGTGTGCTTCAGTGTATGCAGAGGCCATGTTGATTTCAGGCGTCTTCCTTAATTGCTCTCTACTTTAGATATCGAGGCAGAGTCTCTCACTGGACCCTGAGCTTGATGCCTCAGCTACTTTAGTTAGTGGCCTTGCCTATCCTCCATCTCTGCTTCCTGAGCGAGCACTGAGATCATAGGCAGCTGCCACACACACCTGACACTTATGTGGGTGCTGAGTATCTGAGCTCCAGTCCTCAAGCTGCAAGCCGTTTACCCACTGGACCACCTCCACGGCCTACACCCAACTTCTGCCATCAGTGTAATTGGCGGCAGGACCTTGGACTGTCTGCCAGACAGAAAGTTCAGGGATCACTGAATCCATGGCACCTTTTCCTCTGACAACATGGTTAGATCCGGCTGGGATGTGTATCTATGGGCCTGCTTTCTACTCAGGTAATACCAAATGATTAATAAGCCCAGGAACTGTGATGTGAGTTCAGGCTATCCTTTCTTCAAGGGACACAGCATAGAAGCCAAGAACCACTGAGCATACTGTGCTGGGCATCTAATGCCAGACCCAGGACACCAGAAGGAAGATCCCACAAGCATTACCATGACAAGAGGTAATAATGACTGCCACTTGTCAAATTAAACTGTTCACAGTCAAAAGAAAACAGAGCACTCCGTTCTCCCAAAGAACAAGTTGCATCATCCACACTCCAATTACATAGTTCAAGGCCATGGGCGCACAGCCTGGAAGATAAGCCCAAGAGTTCCCAAGCTCACTGGCCTTTAGGAAATTGTATAGACTCAGCTAGAGAAAGATCCAAATGAGGAGAGACTGCTGGATGACTCAGTTTCCTTTTCTACAGACAGGTAGACTCCCATGTACAGAGCCTCATTTTGATGTACCCGTAGTCTTGGAAACTTGACTATCCTATATACTCCTATAAATGGTTTATTTATAGGGTAGCCAACTACTTTGGAAAAAACAGCCCATGCCTTAGCATTCACCACAAGGAGCAGCCGGAGTCTGATAGGGCAGCACTGACCTCCCTCAGAGCCTTGACTCCAACAAGGTTCCTCTAGCTGCTCGAGCTGCCTCTGTTCCCACTAACTGGTTTGTTTATCCCTTCTAGCCTGGTTCAAATGTGACCTAAAGACTTTTGCAGCGCACACAGCTTACTTTCTTGTCTGTTTCTTCCTTCCTATTTTTCTTTTTCCTCTCTCCAAAGGCCAGGGCATGTCTTCTCTCATTTGTATACTGAACAATGCTGAGCTGGCCTGGGGACAATGGTTAGAATAAGATGAGATGTAGCACAATTGTCAGTCTTTATCTCAGAAGCTCTGGCCTAAACTTGAACCTTCCATTTGGAGCATTCCTACTCCTGGGAAGGGCCTGACCCACCCTTCCCTCCATTGTGTCATTATTCCTATCAGCAAGCTGACTTTTCCTCCTAGCAGCTGTTGGCAGCTTTTTTCTAAGTCCAGGGGCTCTTAGTTAAGAATTTATATTCAGCCAGGCGTGATGGCACAGGCCTTTAATCTCTACACTTGGGAGGCAGAGGCAGGCAGATCTCTGTGAGTTCAAGGTTAGCCTGGTCTACAAAGTGAGTCTGGGGTAGCCATGGATACATAAACCTTGCCTCAAAAAAAAAAAAATTACATTCAAAGTAGACACATTTGACAACATCCAGATATCCTGTACCCAGAGCCAATGCCAAAGAACTAACCAGTACTTCTGAGTTTCCCATCTCCAAGCTCTTGAAGTAAAAGTAACCAGTAAGTATCCTGGTTAAAGAAACCTCCACATGGGCCGAGGCTGAGAACTTGTCTGAACGGGTTGCTGTTTAATCGTTCAATCTATCTGTTCATTGGGGGAACCCAAAGAAAAGCCACACAACCCTTATACATTTTACATCAGCCTAGTAACCTGGGAAGTGCAGAACTGTGGAGGTTGTGAAAACAGGGCGGTTGACTCAGGCAGACTCCTCTGTCTTACAGATCACAGCCTAATACAAAACAGAGAGGCACCCAAGGGTGTATCACATAAACCCCCACCCACGCTTGGAATGACACAGGAAGCATGAGAGAAGAAATATTTCAACCAAAAAAAGTGTGCCCCTCGCAGAAGGAACATATGGCAGTAAACACCTAAATTCAGAAAAGACTTGGGTCTAATCTAGGAGCAGAATATTCAGTTGAGGAGTAAAATGCAAAGAAGGTGGTCACAACAGGCTTTGCAGGCCCATGCATGCAAGAGCTTGGAAGGGCAGTAAGAATCCACAGAAGGGAATGGGGCAGGGGTGACTGAGCATGTGAGATTTGTTTTAATAGGGTGTCTCTAGCTCCCCTGAATTGGATGAACTAAAAAGGCTCTGGAAATAGTCAAAAAAGCAGAAACTGGGGCTGAATCTGCTAAAGCAAGGTGTCTGGAAAAGTTGAGTGTTCTGAATGGGTTCGATGTATTTGAGGAGCGCAGGTGAGAATGACGCCCAGGCCTCTGATTTGGACATCTGTGAGGATGGGGGTGCCATGCCTCAGATAGTGGGGAAACGGAGAGAAACGACCATCCCTTATCTACACAACCTCCCAGGCTCAGGCTGTACAACCCCGCCGGGACAACAGAACCTGTGAGTCTGCCCCGAGGAAGATGGGGACAGGGGCAGATGGAGTAACGCCCGGGGCCCGCGTGCTTCCACGCCAGCCGGTGTCACAGTGTCCAGCCCACACGGCTGGCCCCACAGCCTGGTACTGAGACGCCCACCTCCCCGCTCGGGGGTGGGGTGGGCACCACCAGCAGCGCGGGGCTCAGCCAGGCAGACACGTCTGGCTCCGAAGCCCCCTCGGAAGAACGGCTGCCGCCGGGGGCCGCAGATCCCGCGGGGCCCGGGTGGTCGGCGCCCGCCACCCCGCCTCTCCGGCCTCCCATCCCGAGCCCCAGGCCCCGGATACGCCTGCCGGCCTCTGCCCCCGAGGGTCAGTCCTCCCGCCCGAGGGTTCGCTCACCGTGACAATCCCAGAGCCAGTCGCGAAGCACTCCAGCCTGAGCCTTGCCAGCTGCCGTCACCGTACGCGTTTTCTTGGCCCGCCGGCCCCGGTCCCCGCCCAGCCGCGCACGCGCACCGCCTCCCACCCTCCCACCGGGGCCGGCGCTCCGCCCCCCGCGCGGCCCGCTCCAGTGAGTCCACGTGTCCCCCACGGCTGGTCCGGCCAGACCCGCCTCCCGAGGGCGACACCCTGCCGCCCGGGCCCTGGGGCGTCCCGGCGGCGCGCTCCTTGCTAGGCAACCCCGGAAGCCGCGGGACGTGGTTCTACTGGAGCTGTGGGCTGCAGGATCCGGATGGGGTGGACTCCAGAGCCGGTCGGCCCCGCCTTCTCTGTCCGTCCTTCGGCCGTTCTCTCGCTTCCTCCGGTTCCTCCCATTACAAACTAGGGAAAAAGAGAGTAGAGCCCTAACTCCTGCCTTATGAAACAGCTAGAAAATGCCGGTGCTTGCCAGAGCCCTGCGTTCCTTGGATTGGCCTACTTCCATTTTCTCTTTGCTCCGTTCCTCAAGCCGCACCAGCCTCAATGTCCATTCATTCACAAGCTCCACCCGAGACTTTATGGCGGACCAGCTCGTAAAGTCCTGAAATCGGCTGTTGTTATTGAGAGAAAATATTTAAAAAAAAAAAAAAGATCCTGCCCTTTGCTCCGACACAAAACTGTTATTCAACGCATATGTATAGATCCAGATAGATGGGTGTATGTTTAGGACTGTACATTTTTAAATTCCTTCTCTCCCTGTTATCCATAAAGATATATAATCGCTTTGGTTTGTTGTTGTTTTTCAGATGGGCCTACATCAAAAAGGGTAGAGAATAACTGTAGAGGGATTATATCAAAGCCCTCCCTGCTTTCTTAAGGCCTTGTGAAAATTGACCAACAGTACTGTCTTTGTCTCATTCTCTCACTTTTATTCAAGATTAAAATTCCAGCATTATCCCATAGGGAGAAAAAAGTTCCCAGAGTCCCTAAAGAGATTACTAACACAACATTCCATCTCATTCTGAAGTTTAGGTTAATTTGACCCAGTTCATTCCCGGTACTCAGCACCTCCATCCATTTGATAAACCGTACTTGAGTACCTTCTACCTACGATGCACTGTCCTGGGATCTACAAATACCGGTAACTTACGGTACCTTCCTTTAAGAAGCTCAGTACCTGGTAACTGAACTCTGCCTCAGTCTAGTTAGCCAATATTTCCCTTTGCGGGGAGGGGAGGTGAAGGCGTGGCATTTTCCTTTGTTTTCTGACACCTGCGCTTTGTTCTCCTATCTGGCTGGTTATTCTTCCTTGGGTTGTTCTACTGGCTTCACATCCTCTGCCCAATGTACAACTAAAAAGGTGCCAAGGTCCCGAGGGCCCATCACTAGCTACACAGTGTGATTGCATCTGGTCCTGTGCTTGAAACCCCAGTTGTAAGCAATCAGCTCCCAAAAAGTGTTTTGCATGTACATATATGATATGTTTTTTTTTTTTAAGTTCATTAGTGTTTTGACTGCATGTATGTCTGTGTGAGGATGACGGATCCCCTGGAACAGGAATTGTAGACAGTTGTGAGCTGCCATGTGGGTGCTGGGAATTGAACCTGGGTCCTCTGAAAGAGCAGCCAGGGCTCTTAACCGCTGAGCCATCTCTCCAGCCCCCATATGGTATGTTTGTATTGTCCGTGTAGGTGTGTGTGTGTGCGCGCTTTATGTTTGGATACCATAAATCTACATTGAATGCCTTCCTCTGCCCCTCTTCTCATGCTTTGATTCGGGGTCTCTGGATGAACATGGAGTTCATCAATTTGGCAAGGCTAGCAGACCAGCCAACAGCTCCAGGAATCCCGTTGTCTCCGCCCGCCTGTCCTCCGTCATTGGGATTACAGACACTTTGACCATACCAGGCTTTTATACGGGTGTTGTGGTTCACACTCAGCTCTTCTGGCGCATATGGCAGTACTTCCCTAACATGTCCTTAAAATTCCCAGTTCCTCTGAATAACTGCCTCCTCGCCATCTCCATATGCATGTCTAACTGGCATCTCAAGTTTAACAAACCCTTGAAAAAAAATCTTGATTTTTTTTCACCCTCAAACCCCTGTTTCTCCCAGTCTTATCTGTTATACCATTATCACTGATAATCATTTGGTTGTTCACGTTGAAATTCTTGGAAGTCTTCATGATTCCATTACCTTTGTATACAACACTTCAGCAAATTTCCTTGTGCTATCAAAATATAAGACTGTATTTTATTTTATTTTTAGGTTTTTCGAAACGGGTTTCTTTGTCTGTCCTTGACTGTAGACCAGGCTGACTTCAAATGAACAGAGATCTGCCTCTGCCTTCCAAGTGCTGGGAATAAAGGTGTGAGCTTCCACCACCGCCGCCACTGCCACCCCTTGGCAAAACATAAGACTTTTCCTCTGTGTAGCCCTGGCTGTCCTGGACTCACTTAGAGCAGGCTGGCCTCGAACTCACATAGATCTGCCTGCCTCTGCCTCCCAAGTGCTGGGACTAAAAGTGTGCGACACCATGCCCAGCAAAATATAAGACTTTAAAATACATTTTACATATCTCCTAGTTTCATGTGATTCTATTCCAAGGAACTATCATCTACTATGGGAGGCCCAAAGATGGCTTCCCAGCTGACCTGTTGGCCTCCATCTGTTCTTGCCCAAGTTTGTCCATGAGTAAGACTCTTGTGGGGTGATAGCAAAGCTGCCAAATGGCTGTCACTTGCTGGACCTTGATTGAGCACAGTCCACAGGCCAGACATAGTTGCATTCTAAGAGAACTACCTAGTGAGTGTTGGCCTTTGTTAGTAGCTTTCTGCAAAGTCCTTCAAAGGAATGACAAATCTGAGTTAGAAACGGTGGATTTGTAAGCGCAGATTAAAGAGGATCTTGGTCTATAGCTTGTGAACTGAACTGGCCAAAAGCCCCGAGAGCCTTACTGTGGGATTTAAATAATCCATTTCTTTTGTGTGCTTAAGTTCCAACTAGCACAAGTGGAAAAAGGGGGTGGGGGACAAAAAACAAACAAAAACTCCACCTATTATGAGAAAAGACTGAACCCTCAAGTAGATAGCAAACAGGTAGCATATCTTTCCTCAAGTGTGATTTTGAGTCACCTGAAAATGATTCTGTGTCTATGGAGAGGGTTCCAGAGTGGCTGAGAATGGAATGAAATAATGCTTCAATTTAGAATTCTTAGTGTTCTTGTGAGTGTTCAAAGGTATGTAAATGTAGGACTGGTGGACACAGGAAAAGATCCAATTTGATGCTATCGCAGACACTGGCACTTTAAACATGCATCGTGTTGCACTCCTGTTCACATTTGGAAAAACTAAATTGAAATGTTTAATACAAAGCGATTTGTGGACATTCTAAGGGAGCTATTTCAGTGTGATTACTTACACCGACTAGACACCTATTGACTCATGTGTCCCCTAATTTCAAGCCCTGTCAGCAGCATTCTGCTGCTGCTCAACCCTATGGCAACCCACAGACCCCAGAATTTTTTTCAGTCAGGAGCAGAGGGCAACTAAAATGTGTTCTGTAGAATTAGAAGACAGATTAAGGGTGGGGCTTCTGCATTCTCCCACTAAGAACTTACATTGCTACAGAAGAAACCCTTCTCTTCCTATTTGGCAGCAGTAGTAAGCTGCTGACTGAATATATTGTGTTTTCCATTCTCTATTTTTCTTGAATGGAAGCTCTCTTGGTGTCTGTTCATACTGCAGATTGAATATGCTTCCCTGCAGGATTATGTACATTGTGTTTATGTACAGTATACACAAAAGCAAAGCACATGCATAGAAAAATGTTCCAATGGGGCTGAAGAGGTCGCTCAGTGGATAAGAGCACTTTTCTTGCAGATAAACTATTTCAGTTCCCAGTACTCATATGGAGGCTTACAACCATCTGTAACTGCAGGTCCAGTGAAATCTGATACTCTCCTCTAGTCTCCACTGGCACCCATGTGATGCACAAACACACATGCATTCAAAACACATTAAAAAAATCATAGAAAAGTGTTCAACTCTGACTTTTCAGAAGTTGAATACATCCATGAAACCAGTACCCAGAACAAGAATTGGAACATTACCTGCTGGCCATAGAGGCATCGCAGATGTGACAATCTGCAGATAAATCCCCTCCATTCTCTGAGGCCCTCAACATAGGTAGCAGGTGGGAGAGTTGGCCCTAATGGGCATAGGAGAGGAGAATTGATTTAGACCCTTACCTGCCATAGCATTTGGGATAGCAGTCCCTGTACCTTACCTGGGTAGTACAATAGAACTGGCCCTGGATGTGGGGGTTACAGGCCCAGAACCAGGGCTTCGAGTTGACCCACACCAACATATACCCCATGGATGAACCTACATGAAGAGGCCAGTTCCATAGACCCAGGACTGGACGATCTCCATGGTACAGGACAATAGTAGCATGTCTGAGGGGAGCCCCAGGGAAGTTCCAGTATTGTCAGAGCGGTGGAGGCCAGAGGCCTCGTATCAGACCAGGGAGTTGCTGTAGTTCACATTTGCAAGCAAAAGTGTGTGGACAGAGTGGAATATTGCGGAACCCACTGAGACACACTACAGCTTCCAAAGTGAGATTTTTCTTTTTTTTATGTCGGGAGAGATTTCAAGAGTGGAGGGTGGGTATGAGAGGAGGTGGGAGATAAGAGGGAACAGGGTGTATGATGTGAAATTCACACACACACATACAAAAAAAGAAATAAAAAAAAGAATTGGAACACTACCAACATGACAGTTGTGTGTCACACATCTTTAATCGCAGTACTCAGGAGGCAGAGGCAGGCAGATCCCTGAGTTAGAGGGTAGCCTGGTCTACAGAGTGAGCTCCAAGACATCCAGGGATACACAGAAAAACAGTGACTGGAAAACCAAAACCAAAACCAAATGCCACCCTCTCCAAGGGTACCTATTATACTGACCTCTAACACTACAGAATAATTTTACTAGTTTTTGTTTGGTACATAAATAGAATCACACACTACATACACTTTTGTCTATGGCTCCTTTGCTCAGCATTTTTTTTTTAAAGGTACAGTCTTGCTATGTATCCCTGGCTGGCCTGGAACTCACTATGTGGACGGACCAAGCTGGCCTCTAACTCACAGAGATCCACCAGCCTCTGCCTACTGAGAACTGGAATTAAAGCTGTGTGCCTCATACTCAGATACTCAGCATAATCTTGAGATCCATCCTTGTTGGTGTAGTTTAAAAATCACTCAGTCTCATTTCGGAACTCTGTTCCTTGGAGTCATATGTGGTATACGAGGTCGTACCACTGATGAACACCGAAGGAAGTTTCCAGGGTTAGGTTGTTACAAATCATTCTGCTCGGAACACTGTAGAGCACACATGTCTTTTGTTACATGCATACTCACATCTCTGTTAGAGTTTTACCTGAGAGGACTGTTGATGCAGAAGAAATGCAGATATCCAGCTCTGTCAGATACCACCAAAGTGTTTCCAGGCAGCCGTGTCAACACGTGTGGGAGTTGTGTTGTTCCTCATTTTCCACGATTCTTGGTACTTCCCATCTTTTCTACGGTGAGGAATTTGCTCTTTAGCTTTAACTGGCCCATAGCTGGGCCTGAATCAGAAGCGCTGTGGTCTGCAAATGGTTTATCCCAGCAGAAGTCAGGCTGAAATTTAATTACCACTGGGGCAATGTTAGGAGGGAGGACCTTTAAAACATCGTAGGTCATTAAGAAAAATGAATGTCTTTGGAGGATGCGTTGGTTCTTGTGGGACTAGATTAATTAACTCTAGAGAGCTGGTAGGTATAAGGGAGCCTGCACTCATGTTTCATTTCCTTTGCATGGGACAACTTGGCATGTCTTCCATGCTCTGTCTCGAGTTGAAGCATCAGAAGACCATCGGTAGTGTCATGTTCTTGAACTTCCCAACGTCTGGAGCCATGAGCCAGGAGAAACCTCATTCCTTTAGAAAATATGTAGAGTTGGGAATTTTATTCTAGCAACATAAAATGGCCTAAAACAAGGGCCCTGTGTTTTATATATAGGGCACCTAGACTCTGAACATATATATATATATGGAGGAGCTTGTGAGACATTAGGGTTAACTCCTTTGTGGATTCGTGCTTACAAAAGAAGGGTGCACATGCATTTTAAATAAGCGAAAAGCAGCCAGGTTCATGCTGGTTTAGGTAGTAACATAGTTCCCATTTTCAACCCCTTCTGCACAACAGAAGCTAAACACGTTAAATATCATCCTACCTTTTCTCTCCAGCTAAAGAGTCATGCGATGCAGTTTTAGGCATGACACATGGAACTTGTGAAATCTGCTTTTCTGATTAGTGAACAGTGGCATGTATAGTTCTCTTCACAAAAGGGGATGGAGTAGTAGTCACCTTCCACCCATGAAGAGGTGCCTTGGGGAACCTCAGGAAGACTGGCCTCATGCTGCAATGCTGCTGAACATAGTACCAGCAGCTGCCTCCCTGCAGTAATCTTGTGTCAGGAGAGGACTCTTAATTGGTTTATGACAGTTACTTGCAGTTGAATGCATTCTCAAGCAATTCAAAGGTTAAACAAGATGTATGTCTAATGTGAACTGAATTTGCCAATCTCAGTTGTTTGGGGAGCTCAAACCACAATTTATATGGAAAGCATACAATAATTTTTGAACCAGAAGGATAGCATTTACAACTGTTATGGGCTGCTAAGTTTGAAGATTTGATGGCAATGTCAAGGTAGGATAGCCAGAAGCATCTCAGGAAGGGACAAAGCAGATGACAAAGATGCACATTTTCAAAGGAAAGTTTCCAAGTCTGATCATCCCTCTTTTGGTTCTCTGCTCCAATGAGTCATCAGAGAGAGGAAGTAAAAAGTCAAAGAAGGGAAAATTTCTTTCTTTTTCTTTTTTCTTTTCTTTTTGTTTTTTGTTTTGTTTTTTTTTTTTTCAAGACAAGGTTTCTTTGTATAGCTTTGACTGTCCTGGAACTCACTATGTAGACTAGGTTGGCCTTGAACTCACAGAGATCCACCTGCCTCTGCCTCCTGGGTGCTGGAATTAAAGGTGTGCACTACCACACTCAACTGAGAAAATTTCTTCAGATAACTCTTTAAAGATACCTGATCCTGTTCTCTGTATTCTAGGGAGAGGGACTTCAAGAATTTATAGGGTGGCCCCTGATACTGGACACATTATGCCAGCCTGGTCCTGAGAAAGGTGAGAGGGCATGAAAGAGGAGGGGCTGCACATGAATTGTGCCCTCTGAGGGCAGCTCAAGGGAGACAAGAATCCTGGGCACCAAGTAGTTAATGCCGACTCATTCAAAGTGCTGAGAAAAAGTGAGGTGGAGTACTCAGCCCTCAGTGGAGATCTGCTCATTCTGGAAGAGGCGGTGGAAGAATAGAAGAGCCAGAGGATGGAGACGACTCTTGGGAATGTTCTCCTCCAGACATGATATGGCCATTGCACACCTGACCTGCACACATCCAGTCAATAGGAGCAGTCAGCATCTAACAGAGCACTAACTGGACTCAATGAATTACAAAAATAAAAAAAATTAAAAAAAAAAGTAAAGATCCAATTGAGGAAGCAGAAAAATGGAGAGGAGCTCATTTAGTGGGACCAAATACAGAGAAAGAGTAAAATAATAATCGTAAGGATGTCTGAAAAAATTATAAGGAATTATACCATTAACTATCTAAAAGAGAAACCCTGGAATGCATGCAATCATAAATATATATTTATATTTATATATAAATATATATAAAATTTTACTTTAACTACTTTATACTACGTGTGTGTGTGTGTGTGTGTGTGTGTGTGTGTGTGTATATAATTTAAATTTCTTATCTTGGCTGACAATGCTTCCTCCAAGGCCAAAGATGATTCAACAAAAACCCCCGATGCCAGGTATGAGAAACTGTCTTTTGAGTTATCATTCAAGATTGTCTAAGAGACTTCTAAGACATTCTGAAATATACAGCCTATTGCTATTGCCCTTGGTTGACCCCCAGAGGTAGGAAGTAAATCCATATTGCTGAAGACACTAGTGTACTTTAGATATGCAGCCCAGAGGCCCCTGAGCTGGAACTGATATGAATGTCTCCTCCCTGAGGACTAGTTTTCATAGTACCAGAATGCACCATGCAAGCTTCTGAAGGAGGGAAGCAACCAACAATCCTTCCCTGCTATGACACTTAGGAATAACAGCAACCAGCACTGTACAATAACCCTAAGGGTGCAGACACATACACAGTAACCAACAGCTCTGTAATTAGCCTCAAGAACCTGTTCAACAAGAGGGAAACTGTGGCTGGTATTGGAAACCTAGCCACCTTCTCAGGGCTAGTGAAGTCATAGATGTTGGAAGAGAACCTACAATATCTACTTTCTTTACTAAACTAACAAGATCCCTAACTATATTCTAAACATTTGTCCTTAAACCCACAGGTGAGCGTAGTGTTCATCCCACACTGAGTAAACTTTTCTTTGCAACAGACAGACACCATTACAGAAAGCCACAGCAAAGCAAAATACAGTTGTGGAGCACCATCCCAGTACATACCTCTACAAAACACTCCCATACCCAAGGCTCAGTGAACACTGTGGAAGAGGGGATGGTAAGATTGTAAGAATCAGAGGATCAGGGAGTTAGCTATGAGTTTATGTCTCCTAGTGAAGTCAGAAGCTACACCCACATGACTTGCCTAAACAGGAGCTGAGCAAGGACAACAACAATAGACATGCAAATATGGAGAGGAGAAAGACCACATGGCCTCAGTAAAACCAGCGGGATAACAAAGAAATGCTGAGAGAGGGAGATGCTCCAGGGACAGGCACACCATTTGGTTATCCAACACCAGATGGTCAGCCCAACATACATATGAGTAACATTATTCAGACTGAGCAAGTTATATTTAGAAATATAGATATGTATATGCAGATATATATAAATATAAACAAATATATTTATATCTATTTATATGTATATTAATATATTCATGTAAAATTTTTAGCCATGGATTTGAAAGAGAGCAAGAGGAGTATTTGGGAGGGCTTTGAGGGAGAAAGCAGGAGGGAGAAATGATGTAATAAATATCAAAAATAAAAGAGAAAATGGGGGAGAAGTGGATGGAGGGAGTTGGGGATGGATTTGATCAAGATATATTGTTTACAGTTATGAACTTTTCATAGGGGGTTGGCAAGATATCTCAAAAGTTAAGAGTGGGCTGGTGGTGGTGGCGCAGGCTTTTAATCCCAGCACTTGGGAGGCAGAGGCAGGCGGATCTCTGTGAGTTCGAGGCCAGCCTGGTCTACAAAGCAAGTCCAGGACAACCAGAGATATACAGAGAAAGCCTGTCTCGAAAAGCCAAAAAAAAAAAAAAAAAAAAAGAATAGGAGCCGGGCGGTGGTGGCGCACGCCTTTAATCCCAGCACTTGGGAGGCAGAGGCAGGCGGATCTCCGTGAGTTCAAGGCCAGCCTGGTCTACAAAGCGAGTCCAGGACAACCAGAGCTGTTACACAGAGAAACCCTGTCTTGAAAAACCAAAAAAAAAAAAAAAAAAAGTTAAGAGTGAGTGCTGCTCCAGAGGACTCAAGTTCAGTTTGCAGCACCCAGGTCAATCAGCTCACAAACTCCTGTAACCCCTGCTCCAGGGGGATTCAGCACTCTGACTTCCTCAGGTACCTGATTCATATGCATATACACCCACATTCACACACACTAATAAATAAAAGTGTTAGAGTGCATCTCTGCTGATCAGGTCCATAATACTCATTTTGGGTTTTTGAATTGTAAAGATAATAAATGTATGTTGCTTTGTTAATTTATTACATCAGGCATAAGAAATGAGCACAACTAAGTTTATCTTACACTAGAAGTGCAAGGATGTTTTAACATCTAAAATACTTCACCACATTAATAGATTTAAAGCAGAAAAGTCACATGACCCTTTAAAAGTTCAAAGTATTTGTAAAATTGAATTTCAATCATAATTTTTTTAAAACTAGGAATAAAAAGATTTTTTTCAATTTGATAAAGGTATCAGAAAGCAATAGCATAATTACCATAAATCCAAGTTATTTTAAGAAGCAAAAGTTGTCTGCTAAGGGGCATACTGGAAACTCCTAGGATGCTGGTAAAGACCTGCTTCTTGACCCTCATGGGAGGTTAATAGCTTTGTCTTCTAACAATTATCTTTCAGACACTTTCCTTTCATTGTGATGTTTCTTCACAGCAAAAAGCTTTGTCTTCATGACACTTGAAACTGAACCCAGAACTCTGTAATTGCAAACTCTTTTTTTTTTAATTTATTTATTTTTATTTTATGTACATTGGTGTTTTGACTACATGTGTTTCATCAGATTGTTTGGAACAGGAGTTACAGACAGTTGTGAGCTGCCATGTGGGTGCTGGGATTTGAACCCGGGTCCTCTGGAAGAGCAGTCAGTGCTCTTAACCGCTAAGCCATCTCTCCAGCCCCAACTGCAAACTCTTTACTGTAATGCTACATCTCCAGCCTTTGGGTTTCTTTGTTTGCTTGTTTGTTTGTTTGTTTGTTTGTTTGTTTGTTTGTTTGAGACAGGGTCTCACTATATTTGGCTCAGGCTGGTTTTGAATTCCTAGTGACCTTGGGCTCAAGACCCTCCTACTATATTCTCCCAAGTGTTGTGATTACAGACCTATGTCATCATGCTTAGTTCAAAAAACATTTTTGAAAGAAGGGAAAAAGACTTGGAAAGCAGACACAGCAAAGCTGTGTTTTATGAGGCACAACTGTTGTCACCAGAAAAGCCAGACACTCAGAGCTGGCTTGAAGAATGATGTGACTACTCATGAGCCAGTTAGGGAAAGCTGGAAAGCTCTACCCACTCTAGGTGAGTGATCTCTCTCATCTCCCCCTCTCCCAATCCCTCTCCCTCCCTCTCTTTCTGAAGAAGATGAGGGAGACAGACAGGGTCCTGCTCTGGGTAGGTGACTCTGCCATCTGTCTTATAAGAGAAACAAATCACTGAGATGCCAAGGAACAGAAGGGAGCACCCAGGGCACTCTTACATTCTAAAACGAACATAACAAATAATTATTGAGTGTCTGCTCTACACAGTAATTGACAATTTTGAAGGTTGCCTGTCTTGGACTTTAGGCTAGGTCTACTTGTTTACTTGCTGTTCTCCTTGTTTACTTGCTGTTCTCCTGACAGTTGACAAAGACTGGCCATCCACCCGGACCTGGTGTTTCAATGTCAACCTTTTGGGAGGGTTGTTCGGGACCAATAGTTAAGACATGAGCTGGGATGGGCCAGAAGTGCTGAGAGCATGGAACCAAGGCAGTAGTAAAGGTGATTCTGAGTGTATGGATCACAACTGTGGGACAACATGAGACTGGGAAGGCAGGGTTGGCGTGTGGCTCCGAGGTACTTGCCTAAAAAACATAAAGCCAGCCGGGCGTTGTGGCTCACGCCTTTAATCCCAGCACTTGGGAGGCAGAGGCAGGCGGATCTCTGTGAGTTCGAGGCCAGCCTGGTCTACAAAGCGAGTCCAGGACAGCCAGGGCTGTTACACAGAGAAACCCTGTCTCGAAAAACCAAAAAAACAAACAAACAAAAAAAAACATAAAGCCTTGGATTCAATCTGCAACACTGAGGGGAAAAAGGAAAAATTAGGAAGACGAGCAGTCAAGTGTGCCACACCACACTCTGAGGACCTGGTCAGCACCAGCACCTGTTGGCCATGAAGCAAAGCTCCCATTCATATTCACATTTGATAATTTTGGGGTGACAGAAAGTGGGTGGGTGTCATGAAAGCCATTCCAGTTTTTGCTGGGACTCTCATACATGCAAGGATGAACGAAGAGGCTGACAGAAAATAAAAAGAGTAACTCATCAGACTTACTGCTTCAATTGTAGATGGCTGAGAGCACTTGGTGACTGCTGGACTCACTGTCCACAGCCACTATACCACCTGGTACAGAGTGACTTGATGGGGCAAGGAGGATAGTCTGCTGACTTACCAGAGCTGTCTTGATATTTTCAGAAAGTCATCATTTAGTCACGGAGGTCCACTGAGAACCAACCGAGACCTCATTGTATTGAGTTACCTTTCCAACATTGGGACAAAATATGTGACAGGAACAACTTTGAAGATTTATTTATTTAATGCATATGAGGGCTCTGTCTGCATGAATGCCTGCTGTGAGACACCATGTGGTTGCTGGGAATTGAACTCAGCACCTCTGAAGAGCAGCCACTGTTCTTAGGCACTGAACCATCTCTTTAGCCTGTCAGGAACAACTTTATAGGAAGAAAGACTGTTTAGTTCTTGACTCATGGTTTCAGAGAGTTATAATCCACCATAGGTGGAACACGTGGAAAGGGCATTCTTCAGTAGTGGAATGTCCACAGTCCAGCAAGACAGGAAACAGAGGGCAGCTAGGACAAGTGGCCAGGTACTTCAGATTCAGAAAGTTCAAAAAAAAAAAAAAAAGATAGGAAGATCTCCTATAGTGACTTAAAAGAAACTGAATTCTATTAAAAATAAAGTTTAGAAAAACCGTGAATGCTGTCCAGGTCTTTTGAAGGCCATCCTCCTGTTTGGTTAAGAGAGGAGTCCAAAGGAGTCCTCAGGGAGAGGCCCTTGGAACCTGACACTAGATAGCCAGCCTTCAGTAGGTCAGGAAGCAGGTATGCTCTGGTCATTCAACCATAAAGAGAAGATGTAAGGATTTAATGGGCAAGTAGAAACTAGAGTGGGAAATAGTTTTACAGTTAGGCCTCCGAAACCAGACAGGATATTTTGAAAGAGAGCCCCAGGACTCAGAAACTGAAAGTGGGAGCTGGGGAGGAGCAAGCCACAAGTGAAGGTGTTTTTCCAGTTCCCATTTTATACTTAGGCCCACAAGGAAACATGTCTTTAAAGATTAAAAGTTAACCTTACAAATTCATGACTGACATATAGGTACAATATTGTCAATAAGATAATCACTCTCATGCCGGGCGGTGGTGGCGCACGCCTTTAATCCCAGCACTTGGGAGGCAGAGGCAGGCGGATCTTTGTGAGTTCGAGGCCAGCCTGGTCTACAAAGCGAGTCCAGGACAGCCAGAGATATTCAGAGAAACCCTGTCTCGAAAAACCAAAAAAAAAAAAAAAAAAAAAAAAAGATAATCACTCTCCACTTCCCCACAACACTCAACGCAGATGCTATTGTGAGGTTCCAGATCGCTGCAATTATTATGTGTACTGCTTTGCTTGGTGTCTTTAGATTAAACAAAACAAAACAAAAAACCCCTCAACACTTCAGTCTTCTCTAGGGGAAATCAACTGTATATGAAGCACCTACTCTTCTCCTTTTCTCAAGTACCCAACCCTAGAGAACCGTGGGCCATAATGTTCCCTGGAACTCTATTCTTACTCACTATGTGGATGGCCTTCTCTCTAATCCTACAAAAAAGGTGAACTGTAAGAGTGATTCATCCCTCTATTTACTTCTTCAACTCATAGAGGACCTAAGAGTGCCACACACAGGTTGTTAATTTGTGAGGAAAGGCGAGATTTATTCCATAGAGGTAAACCCTTTAGAAAACCAGGCACCCCAAAGGTTCCCAGACAAATTAGACAAAGGACGATTATAAGGGTTTTTCATTCTTACTAACAATTGCAGGCAGTGCGATCCCAACTTTTCTGAAATTACTTTTGTTAATTTGACTTAACCAAGCCCCTAGGAACCTGTTCCCTGTGGATCCAAGTGTGAATAGGCTTTCTGAGAGTTAGGATTAGTTCTTCCACTGTGTGTTTCTGGACCTACCTAGGTGGTATAAACCTTCCAAGGTCCAAGTATATGAAAGATCTCACCAACCCTTATCTTCATAAATATCATCAAGAGCCTGTTAAAGCTTTCCTCACACACCAGGGACAAAACGCTTGGTCTAGGGATAGCAGTCAGATTGGCTTTCAATTCTGCTTTAAGCCTTTTGTTGCTCACTAAAAAAAATACACACTTCTGCCCACTGTGGTGGTGCACACCTTTAGTCTCAGCACTCAGGATGCAAATTTCTATGAGTCTTTAAAGGCTAGCTTGATCTACCCAGTGAGTTCTAGACCAGACAGGGCAGCCTAGTGAGACCTGTCTCAACCAAAACACCAAAACCAAACCAAAACTCCCCACACTTCCTCCCGTGAACCCATTTTCTTTCTTAGAAATACTAATAAGACTGTTAAGGTCAAGGCTATTTTATTGCTCTATGATGAGCAATACAATCAGCTTGGCAAACCCCCATGCTGTTTGGGCAGTAGCTTTGGTAAGCTGGTATGAGAGCAGTCTTGACCAGAATTTATCCTAAATTTTCATTTGTGAGATTCAAGATTATTTAAAAAAAAATTATAACATCACTTTTTAAAAAAGGATCTTGCTATGTATTCTTAGCTGGTCTGGAACTTGTTACTGTAGCCCAGGCTGGCCTTGACTTCTCTGTAATCCCCCTGCTTCTAGTTTCCAAATGCTATTTGCCATTATTTCGGCAGAAGCTGCTAATACAGTCACAGCTGCTCTGTTAGTTTTCCTATAGGTTTTTATGGTTTTGAAAAATGTTGGTCATTAGAAGATCAGGTCTTGACTTTTCTTGAAAAGAGCTGAGGAACTGTCACGTATGTGGAGGAACATATATATAAACATACAAATCTGCAACACAAACTCCGTGTCCTCCCTATGCCCACACACAAATTGATGACAGGGTCAGACAAGCAAAGGTGTTCTCTCTGCAGCCAGTTCCCTAGTATTTGCCGCCGTAGTTGGCAAGAGTGGGAAAGAAAGAGGGGGTTTCCTTGTTTCTGTCAGACTACGCCCCACTTCTGTGAAGCTTGCTGTTCGATCCTGCCCCAGGAACAATCTGACTAGGGTAAGTTGACAGTGCATTCTCAGGCCACCCAAGGCAGTCTTTTACTCTCTCTGCTTCCTCCTAGAACCTAGTTCTGTGGAACCCCAGGTGCTCAGGGCAGCACACAGGGGCAGGGAATCTTCCAGGAAGGAAAAGGGTTCCATTTAGATCCCAGGGAAGATATCCACCGAGAAGCTGGAGTTTGGATAGGGACGGGCCCTGTGATGATGGGCGTCAGGAGCCTGGGCTCTGATAAACCCGAAAACCTTCCCGCCCTTACGTCTGCCCTGAAAACTTGAAGCGGTGAATTTCCCGACAATAAAAGGCAGGGAGCGGGAGGACCTCCGGGAGAGGTAGGAAGTGGCAGGTTTATAACTTCGGGGAGTCTACTAAAAAGCTCGCCTTAGCCCTGTCATTCTCGAAAGTTTTCGGACTGAGCCACGCAAGTGATTTAAGTATAGGTCTTGGAGGTTTTCAGTGTTGGCTATGGTTTGAGTGACACCCTCAATTCCCAGGCAGCACCTGACAGCTCCAGTTCCACCGAGGGCGGGGTCAGGATTCCAGCCGTCCAACCGGGACAGTCCTGGCCCCTCCCTCCAAGCCCCGCCCCGAGTCTTTGAACTTCAAGCCCTACTTGCCCGAGAGCCAAGCGGAGCGGAGTCGGGCGCTCCCTGCAGCCCTGAGCAGTCTTTAGACACCCAAACGCAGCAGCAGGAAGTGGGAAAGCTGCTGAGATCCATGCTCTCTTAGCACCCGGAATAGCGAGTCCGCTGGAAAGAGGAGTCCGGCAGTTAAAACAAACATAAATCCCTCTCCGAGTAAGGGGGGGGGAGACGTCCGAAGAGCACCGGGACTTGGCCCGGGCGGTTCGTCCTCAGCCCCGCGGGCGAGGCGCGTTGCAACCCGGCCGGGATCCCACAGGAGCTGGGGGTCTAGGGCTGCCCTGCCGGCCGCTCCTCGGATTTGTGACGTGCGGCAGGCTGTGGCGGTGACGGGGCCACCACACAAAGCCAGGCGGTCCGGGAGGAGGACCCCAGGCCAAGAGTCCCGACGGGATGGGGAGGGAACGGGGAGCGAGGCGCCCCCGGGCGCCCGGGCTCCCCGCAGCATTAAAGTGAGCACCCAGCCAGCGGCAGCGGGACGGCCGAGGGCCGGCCGAGACCGCCCGGCGCGAGCCTGGCTGCTGTGGCCGCGCGGGTGGCCCGCGCGCCCGGCCCGGCGGGGGATAGCCACTCCCCCTAGGAGGTGGAGCCGCGGCCCCCGGAGGCTCTGCAGCTGGAGACGCCCCGGACCGGGGCGGAGGCTGTGGCAGGGGCTGCTGCAGCAGCGGCGGCGGCGGCAGCAGCGGCTAGAGCTGCTGCAGCAAAGGCGGAGGCTGCTTCTGGACGCCTTGGGGTCGCGCAGCCGCAGCACCAGCCCGGGGGCTCCCGGCGGTGCGCTGGGCGCTGCCGTCGCTGCTGCTACCTCGGTCCGCCTGCCGATACCCGGGGTCCCTCTGGCACCCGGGCCCCGGATGCTGTCCGCGCTCCGGCCAACTCTGCCGGAGAGTGCGCCCCAGCCTGGACGCCGTCCCCGGCCAGGTCTCCACTCCTCCGCCGCACCTCTCATGACAGCTCCCGCGCGAAGATGGCTGCGAAGGGCGCGCACGGCTCCCACCTGAAGGTGGAGGGTGAGATGGAGCGCTGCCGCGCGGAGGGCCACTGGGACCGCGTGTTCGAGCTGGTCCGGCATCTGCAGACGCTGGGCATTTCCGGCGGCGGCAGCATCAGCCGGCGAAGCAGCCCGAGCGGCAGGTTCATCTCTCTGGACACCGGTGAGTGAGCGCCAAGGGCAGGTTCGCCGGCTGCGAGTGAGCGAGCGCGCGCGCGCGTGAAAAGCACCGCCTGCTCCAGGAAGCGCCCCTCCACCGACCTTCCCAAGCCGGCGCCGGGCGCAGCCCGCCCGCTAACCGAGGCAGTTAGCAAACCCCTCCTGTCCCGAGAGAAAAAATCGCGTGCAGGTTGGGTGTTTGAGGAGAGAAAAGGCTCGTGCTTTCTGCCTTTTAAGGTCATGTTGGCGGTGAAATGGACCTTTCGTTCTGTAGTTATCAGAGAAGTGCACTGGACCGAACTTCTCTTATCCTCCCCCCCCCAAAAAAATAAGGTTGAGAACCAAACTCTGACCACGGCAGACTTTAACCAGGCTTGTTGAGCACTGAGTAGGTCGGAGGAGAGACGGGTGAGCCTCGGATTCTTCACCAGTGGCGGACACTGGCCCTATCCAGTCCTGGCAGTCCGTGGCTTTAGTTAGCAGCAGTAGGGCTGGTTTAGCTGGGCTGGGCTCTTGCGCTGGGTCGGGAAACCACCCTGATGGGGCGGAGGGAGAACCCCACCCAGTATCCAGCCCCAGAGTCTGTTTCGGGTGTCTTGCTGCCCGCCTTGAGAGAGGTTCAGAGCCCTCCACCTTTTCCGAAGGACGCAGAGTATAAATCCAGATATAAAGAATTTCCCAAAACCACCCAGCCCAGGACGCCTTTGTGGGAGAGATGGAATGATTATAATAACAGTAATAACCTGCACCAATATAGGGCTTACTGTGTGTCAGAGAAGTCCTCGGGACTTTAATCAGCTCATCACTCTTCACAGTTGCTCCTGTTTGTGTACTTAGAGGTAAATAACTTCGTTGTCCAGCCAGTAATTTGTGAAATCTGAACCCGAGATTCTGAGTACATCTTTTCATTTTCCTGCGTTCTCTCAAAGATGCATGCCCTTGCAGAGCACCCAGAGTAGGTATGAGGCAGGAGAGTGGGTGGTTGTGGCTTAGATTGTAAAGCTCAGAGGAAGGGCAGAGGGCTTTAGCAACGTGGCAAACTTTGCAGCGGACCTGATGTTTGGGAAGTTTGCCCAAGGAAAGTCCTGAATACAGGGATCCTAAGAGGTCTGGGCATGGCAGTGGGGACAGCTGTCATTCCCCCCCCCCCTTCCAGGGCAACAGCTGGAGATTTGCAGGAATCCCCTCCTTCCAGGCTGGTGAGGGTGGGACTGAGAATTGACACACACGGGTGTTGGTACCTGGGTAAGGTTTGGGAATCTGAGTGAGGCTGGCCCCACAAAGCAAGGTGCTGCCCCCCCCACACGAAAAGAAGCAGGGATCCTTCTATCCCCATGGGGCTGCTTTTCCTAAGTGGTTCTTTAGAGCTTCAGCACTTGGCTAATCAATATCCCAGGAGGAAAAGGTTTAGGGACCCTAAAAGGAAAGGGAAGAATGGATTCAAAGATGGTCTTTAAAATCAGACTGCACGCCTGCGGGCCATGGTATCACGTGTCTGTCGTCCTACCATCTGGGAGGCAAAGGCAGAGGATGGTTTTGAGTGTGAGCCCAGGCTGGACTGTGTGTGTATTGATGGAATTCTTTCTCAAAAGCCAAACAAAACTAAGGATAGGATAGAGCTAAGTGGTAGAGTCCCTAATTTGATGCCCTGCACCAGCAGTAACCACCACCAACAAAAACTTTTAGGATTTTTCAGATTCTCAATGTGCTTGTCCATTGTGAGGTGACAGCAAGGTTAGAATAGAAATGCCACGTTTCCAGAACCTAATCGGACCACCTTCTGGGGAGCACCTCTGGGAAACACACAGCATTAGTTAAGTTCCTGCTAACAGCCATGTGAGGAGGGTAGTAGTTTTCTGCTTATCTTTGATGTGGGGACACCAAGGTGCAGAGGTCACATGTGTACGCTGGTAGAGCTTGTTCATGCAGGAGTCCTTGCCAGCACTATGTGAGAGGTGGGACATAGAGCTTGAATTGTCTTTGACCAGAACTCACCAATACAAGCAGGGAGACTGACCAGTCAAACACATAGCCTCTCCTGCTTAGCTCTGTGGGTGATTTTTCTCTCATTATTAACCCCAGATACACAACCTCAACCTACATATGTACACACATGCGCACATGTGTGTGCACACACACTCCATACACCACACACCACACACACAGCAACAAGAAGAAGGAAAACAAATAGCATCCAGAGCATGCAAGAACATTTTTGGATTGACTACTATTTCTTTTTCTCTGGATTCAGTAGTTACTCGGAGAATGGGAACCTCTTTTGAGAAAAAAATAATGTTAGTGATGATCCCCATAACTGCAGGAAGGAGACTTTTTCTTTTGTGCATGTGATGGCACACACCTTTATTCTCAGCACTGGGAGGAGGGCAGAGGCAGAAGGATCTCTGTGAGTTCAAGGCCAGCCTGGGCTACCTAGTGAGTTCCAGGTCAGCTAGGGCTACATTGTGAGACCCAAACCAAAAAAAAAAAAGATTTAATTTTGTGTATATGTGCATGTGGATGTGTGTATGTGAGTGAATATGCCCATGGAGGCCAGAAGGTGTTGGATCTCCTGGAGCTAGTTACAGGGAATTGTGAGTTGCCTGATGTGGGTGCTGGGAAGATTATTAAAACCTCACCTGTCCTGTCAGACTCTTACAGTAGGTGACATGAAGGTGACATAATGTGGAAAAGGGCAGAAGGTATACCTGGGGGGCAGATGAACCCGAGACCCCCCTTTTACTGTGGCCCTGAGGTCCTGCTGTGCCAGAGCTCTCTGTAGAGACTTCGAGTGCCATCAGAAAGTAGATTTCACAGGGAGGAGCTGGCTCCTGGGCAGCTTGGGTGAAGGAGCAGATGCTGAAGCGGAACAGCCCCAGGCCTTTTTCCTGACAGAATAGGCTGCTCCCACCACGGGGCACTAGTTACTACCTTTGTGTGTGTGTGTGTTTCTTCAAACTCACATCCGGTGTCTTTGGTGAGCTTGGGAGAGAGGAACTTCAGAGCACAGCTGGTGGCTGGGGTTTGGTCTTGTGAAAACAGAACCAGCCCAGTATTTTGATTTGATTTTTTAACAACTCTTCTCATTACTTTTATTTCTTAAACCAACTTGTGGGAAGTCAGTTCTTTGTTTCCACCGTTTAGGTTCTGGGCTCTTACTCAGGTTGTCAGGCGTGGTGAAAAGTTTTCCTTGAGCTGTCTGGCAGCCATCCCGTGTTTTAAATTTGTTAACACTTTATTATGTAAAGGAACATTTACAAAATACTTTTAGAAAAAAGAAAGGAAGTCCATCTATTATCGGCCAGCTTCAATGGTTATGAACTTATGAACAATCTTTTTTTAAAAGTTAACTTACATTTTATTTTGTGTGTGTGTGTAGGTCAGAGGACAACTTTCAGAAGTCAGTTTTCTCCTCCCAACACGTGGGTATTGGGGATCAAACACAGCTCGTCAGGCTTGGTAGCAAGTGCTTTTACTTGCTGATCCATCTTGATGATTCTCAAGAACTGTCTTCTTCAGGCTGTCCTCAGCCCATTTCTCTCCTGCGCTTTACTATTTCAGTGCGCATTTATGAAATAAGAACCCATTAACAATATAACCGATATAACATAATTGTAGCTTAAATCCGCCATCTTCTGGTTTCGTTTTCAGCTGAATGATTTGGTTTTTTTTTTTAGGTGGGAAGTTTGCCTTAAACACAGCTGGAGTTTAAGTGTCTGAGGCAGATGGTCTCTTCTCCTGAGGCCAAGCTTGGAAGGCCTCAGTCCCTGCAAGCCTTTGGGACTAGAAGCCTCAGAAACTGCTTTGCCAGTTTGACCCACATTTCTTAGCCTCAAATGAGCACTTGTGTTTTCCAGATGTGAGGGCTGGGGGGGGGGGGTGTGAAGTGCTGGGACCTGCCCCTTGAGAGCTCCACGGGCCTTCAGAACTGGTCAGGGAGGAGACGTGGTGGCCCCTCAGTGAAGCCTGCTTGTCTCCTCTGCTAAGCACTAGTGTGGGGTGTAGCTGCCTTGTATCTGACAGGAAGACTTCTTCATAACCCTGACAAGGGAAGCAGGATCATCTGACCCAGATCTGGACACGGGGCAGGTTTGGCCTTTGGGAGGACAGGGGTGGGTCTATTCACCCAGACTCTTTTTTTTTGGGGGGGGGGGTTCGAGACAGGGTTTCTCTGTATAGCAGCTCTGGCTGTCCTGGACTTGCTTTGTAGACCAGGCTGGCCTCAAACTCACAGAGATCCACCTGCCTCTGCCGAGTGTTGGGATTAAAGGCGTGCGCCACCACCGCTGCCCAGCTTTTGCACCCAGATTCTTGACAAGTGAAATTTTAGGACTTGGAATTCCCAGGTGCTCTTTAGGTGAATAGATTTATTTATCAGTGGAGAACAGTAGGATAGGAACAAGAAAGAGAGGGAGTAAGGAGACGGGAATTGAGCAAAGGAAATAAAATGAATTCTGACACTCGCTGAGTGAGTCTGCTAAACCAGCAGACTGGGAGGGAGGAAGCTTCTCTGAAAAGGACCAGAAGAGTAGACAGCCAGAGGGGCCAGAGGTGTGGCTCTGGTAGAAGCTTGTTGAATATTAACCCCTAGCACCACACACAAAAACAATGCTGCCCACCCTTGTAGTAAAGTGTGAGCTGCTTACCCCTGCTGTGGGATTTACTGTTAGTTTTCAGCTTAATCATCTAAGATTGCAGACCATTCTTTATGTTTTAACTATCGGGCCAGCAAAATAGCTCAAGTGTGGGTGGTCCTTGTTGTCAAGTCTGACCTAGGTTCCATTCTTGTACCCACATAAGCCAGATGTGGCCAATGGGCACCCTGGCCAGTGAGTAGCACACTAAATAGCTCTTTACATCTTTTTCTTTTCTTTCTTTTTTACGTTATCAAGATCTCTGCTATGAGTGAGATGCAGGAGGAGACAACTCCTGTTTGCCTGGGTTGCATTGTTACCGTTCTTGGTTACGACCCTAACAAAATCGCTAAACTTCACAAACTGTAATATGGGACCTGCTGTCTATGTTTTAGGACTGTGTAGATTAAATAGGACTACATTTTAAAAAATGCCTACCACTTAGTAGGCCCACGACAAATACAGTGTTCCGTTCACAGTTCTATTCCCTCAGAGCTTAGAGTAGTGCTCATCAAACAGACTTTGGAGAGGGAAGAGTTTTTGGTTAAGTTTCTTACCTGCTCTGACATTTATCCGAAGAAGGAGAAGGAGAAGAAGAAAGAAAGAAAAAACACACATAGTTCTTAGTACCCTCTTTCTGATTTTTTTCATCCGATTCAGCCAATTCAACAATGCTTTGTCTAGTCTCTACTCGTGCACTCGAGTTTTCACACACGTGGAGGAGGTGCCACAAGCCGAAACCTGCGCTCCCTGGGCGACACGGTTCCGAGGCGCCCTAGGAGCGAGGCAAGTTAATTTGGGCATGAAAACGTCTAGATGGCCGTCCAGGAGCCAGGGAGGGTTAAGTGGGCGGAAGAAGCCGCCGACACCAACACGGGGCAAGTTAGCCTGCAGAAGGTTGAGAGACTTCTGGGGAAGGGTCAGGAGGTGGACCCTGTCACTGGAGGAGCCCGGGGAGGGACGCAATTTCCTGGAGCTGGCTTGGAACCCTGCTGTGGAAATGAAGGCCTCTTTCCAGGGCTGGGATGATTTAAACTTTATTTTTGAATAAGTAGTACATTCACCTAGTTCAAACCTAGTTTCAAAGGTGCTACAAGAGTGGAAAGCCCTAAGGTGTCTCCAGCCTGTTCCCAAGGTTTTGAGAGGTGTGTGTGTGTGTGTGTGTGTGTGTGTGTGTGTGTGTGTGTGTGTG
>CAJQZJ010032237.1:575576-615103 GCA_907164525.1 Lophiomys imhausi
AGAGAGAGAGAGAGAGAGAGAGAGAGAGAGAGAGAGAGAGAGAGAGAGAGAGACTGGGCCCAGGATAGCTTTTGAAACCTCAAAGCCCATTACTAGGGCCTCTAGTGGTGTTTCTTGAGGTCTCTGACACACATCTCACTAGGAAGTTATCTAGTGCCTAGCAGTTGATTAAGCAGGCACCTCTTAGGGGTGCTAAGGGTGACCAGCTGGGTCCATTCCCTTGTGGGAACAGTAGGCAGATGAGTGAAGCCTGCCTTGTGTGGTGTAGCTCCAGGGGAGGCAGCATTCTAGGAGGAGGGAAGCATCACCAGAACTGGTAGCTTGGGCTCCCTGGCCTGAACATCAGTGAAGTCCACTGTCTCTAAAAATCAGGAAGTAGAAACCCCCAGAGAAGGCTGGTCTGTAGCTTATAGCCGTGGACTGTGCATGGCCCTGATGTCTTAGCCACGTGGCTGACCCCAGGCCTGTTTTATGGGAGACTCTGTCCTGACTCTGATCGGGCAGTTTGTGAAGAATGGGCTGCTGCTGCTGCTGCTGGGCAACTCCCCTTCTAGTGTGAGTGGGAGACCTCATGGTCTCAACAGGCGGAGCTCTTGTCTGCAACTTTGGGCTCCTGTCTCGTTTTTTTTTTTGTTTGTTTTTTTGTTTTTTTTTTTTTTTTGGTTTTTCGAGACAGGGTTTCTCTGTGTATCCTTGGCTGTCCTGGACTCACTTTGTAGACCAGGCTGGCCTCGAACTCACAAAGATCCGCCTGCCTCTGCCTCCCAAGTGCTGGGATTAAAGGCGTGCGCCACCAACGCCCGGCCTCCTGTCTCGTTTTGTGGCTCCCTAGGGCTCTTGGTTATTGGCCTTTGGCAACTGGCATAGGATCGATGGATGAGAACCCTGGGCCACTGACTGTTTCTCAAAGTCCCTGGACCTATCTCAGGCCCTGAGGGGTCTGCCCTCAGCAGCAGGCCTGGGGGCTTCTCTGAGCCTTCAGCCCTCCGTTGAATAGATAGATAGGCAGGGCTAAGGGGCACATGCCCCAGTGCCAGGCTGCAAGGCCTCAAGCTCTCACTACAGGTAATCGAGGTGGAGGTGAAAGGGGTGAAGAGGGGGCGCTGTGACCCTGGAATTCCAGTTTTTCAGCTGAGAGACAGCAGCATCCTTATGGCTCCTCCATTACCTTGGCTCAGCCAAGCTGGCATTTCAGGGATTGTCCCCCTTAACACCGTGCTTCTGGAGATCAGTTTCTATATAACCAGACTTAGGTTGCTAGTGACAGAAAAACAGTGACAAAAATCATGATAAAAAGGAAGAGCTGAGTGTGGAATGGTGTCAGGCATCACTGGATTTCAGGACTCAGCTATTATGGAAGTCTTTGGGTTTACTAGTCTTCGTGGACCAGCTGCACTTACAACCTCAGAGGGAGAGAGTGACTGGGGAAGGTTCTCATCCATCTGGCTTGCTGATGCCCATTATGGTCATCAGCTAGAATGCTGGTCTGGGGTGAGATTCCCTTATCTGATCTTTGGGCCTGCTTTGTAGTGGTGGCTTCTCAGAGGGAGGTCAGGGTGCTGGTACCAGAGTAGGTGAAGGGTGTAGGGGGCAGAGCTCTGGAGCTCAGGCTGCAGTGGCTTCTCTCTGGTCAACACGGATGTGAGCCCAGCACTCTCTGACTCCAGCTTTGGGCTCACCCCCTATGTTCAGGGAGTACCAATACATTTGAGTCTCTGTGGGAATGCAAGGTGACAGATGCTACCTGACCATAGAGCCTTTCCCAGTGAGCTAGGAAAGTGACGTGAACCTGGAGTGAACCATGGATGGCTAATCACAAAGGAAAAGCCCAGGGAAGTGGGTGATAGCTCACAAGGAGGTGGGGAGGATCCAAACTTCTCTGAGCTCAGTGAATGAGTATGGGAGGCATGAGATATCTGTGTGGGTCCAGGTGTCCCACCGAGAGGGCACTGGGAGCGGAGAACTGGCAGGGAGGCTCAGGTATCTTGGTTAGTGTCCTAGAGTTTTGCCCCAGGGTTGCCCTACCATAAAGTGTTCCATAGCCTGTTCCCCTTTCAAAGGTCTGAGTCCTAGGCCTCTGTAGGCCCATGGTAACAAGCTGCCCTCTTTTCTGTGGGTCTGAGCCCTGAGGTTTTAACTGGCTCTGAAAGGCTTCAAGGCCTATTCTCAGTATCTCGAACCTGCAGTGGTTAGGCACCAGAAGGCTACTACCATCATCTAGCCCAGAGGGCCGTTTGGTCTCCTTCCCTCTCTTCAGGCCTGCCTCTTCCATTTCTCTGGAACATTCAGTGTGCTGAGGCCAGAGACTCCTGCTTCTCCAGGCATACATTCTGCCTTGAGCCTGCCAGACCATAGTTATTGCTTCCTAATCTGAGAATCACTGTTGTTCTATCCATGATGGGCCTGGGGATGGGAGTGAGGGTCCTTCAGGACCAGTGCTGTCCTGTGTTTCAGCCACGCTGGCTCCATGGCTCCTGCCCAGCTTTGGGCAGGCAGCTCATTAGCTCTGAAGAAATATGACCTTTGTTCACATCTAGTTATAACGCTGGGGGAGGAGGGATGTAAATTAAGCAGTTATGAGGGCTTTGGTGCCTGGAGCCCTTTTCCTCCTCAAGGTTTTAGGTGTGGTGATTGTGGTTGTTTCTTACTCACTTTCTGCCAGTGCAATCTTAAGATATTCTGTTCTCATCAGGGATTTTATGGCTTATTAAACTGTTTTAAAAATAAAAGAACACCAGCTGCTCCCAGGCCAGGATATGGTAGCATATCTGGTTTTTGATTTGCTGTATTTTGCCCTGGTATGCCAAGAATTAGGTGTTGGCTTTGGCTTCTTTCCCAAGGTGTAGGCTGTCTGGCTTGTGGAGAAGGGATGCTGCTGCCTTGGCCCCAGGCTGTGGGCACCATAGTGAAAGGCTGGCTTCGAGCTAGAGAGGAGACATCCCAGGGTAGGGCTGGGTATGTTCATTGCCTGTTCACCAAGCATGCACTAAATGCCAACTGGGCTGAGAGAAATGAAACAGGCTAAAGATGCATCTCCTACTGTCTGGGACAGTGAAAGCAAGAATGGACCACAGGAGGGAGGCCTTTGGCTGGGGAGGCAGAAGGCATGTGGCAGCCCTTTTTATTGTTAATTTTCTCAATACTGTAACCAAGTACCTGGCAGAAGCAACCTAAGGGAAGAGAGGTTTCCTTTGGCCCTGGTATGAGAGGGTACAGTCCATTGCAAAGGGGATATTACGTCAGATTAGCTTGGTCTGTGGAGGCAGGAGCTTACTTGCTCACTCTATGGCTGATCAAGGATTAGAGAACTGGACAAGAATTGAGGCAAGGCTGTATCCCTAGAGATCTGTGTCTGGCAGCTAGACCCTCTTTTGTAATGGTTTCCCAACCTCCTGAGATTATGGCACCACCTGCTATCAAGCAAGTGTTCCAGCACACAAGCCTAGCACCTCTCCTCCTGTTATTAAAGGCTGTTCTTGGAAGTAGTTGGAGGCGTGGAGTGTGAGTGGGGCTCAGGAAGTGCACTTAAGAAGTCCGTGTGAATACTTGGACTGACCTCCAGCAGGATCGACAGCTGTAACTCAGCCATCAGACACTCAAGTGATAGGTGAGAGAAGATCCTGGGCTTTGGAGAACCTTGGTTGATGCTGAGGGCAAAGGAATACACCTGATGTCTGAGCTGAAGGCAGAGAGTATTGAAGTCAGTGAACTTTTCTGGTCTCGATTCTGGCATTTTTTTTTTTTTTTTTTTGGTTTTTTCAAGACAGGGTTTCTCTGTGTATACTTGGCTGTCCTGGACTCACTTTGTAGACCAGGCTGGCCTCGAACTCACAAAGATCCGCCTGCCTCTGCCTCCCAAGTGCTGGGATTAAAGGCGTGCGCCACCACCGCCCGGCCGATTCTGGCATTTTTTTACCTAAGGAGTCTTGGAATGAATCTGTTCTCCCTGAGTTAGATCTCTCACCTGTGGGGCCTGGAGAAAAGTGTGTTTACTGGCAGGTCATTGTGAGCACTGTAGTAAAGCACTTCCTTTATAATATTTCACTTGGTTTAATTGACGTCGCCTCACTCCAAGCTATGTTTTATTAGTAATTTTATTTTTCTGTTTGGAGAAACCAAGACTTCCAGTCTCTGTAAACATTTTGAGATATATCCTTCTTGTCACTCTTTCTTACAAATTTATATAGACTTTTTGAAAAATAAAAATAAGTCCATAAGCTATACTTTGACACCTGCTGTAAAAGCCCAATATTTTGCAAGGTACAGTGGTGCCTATCTGCAATCCCAGCTGCTAGAGAGGCTGAAGCAGGGGCTTTGCAAGTGTGGACATCACAGAGGCCCTGTCTGAATATTATTTCAGAAATATTGTAGGAGGGGCTAGAGAGATGGCTCAGTGGTTAAGAGCACCGGTTGTTCTTGCAGAGAACCTCGATCTGTTCCAAGCATCCACGTGGTGGTGGTGGTGGTGCTCTTTTAGAATGCCAGCATTTGGGTGGTAGAGACAAGAGGGTCAGGGGTTCAAGGCCATCCTCAGCTGCTTAGCAAGATGGAATTTGGGATACAAGAGACCCTGTCTCAGAAAAACAAACAAAAACATAAAGCATGCATTTCAGCATTGGTTAGACCATGTTGTGCAATCAATCTCTAGAACTCTTTTTCTGGTAAAACTGAAACTGCTCATTAAACCATACTTCCTTTTCTCATCTCCTACCCCCCTGGTGACCATCCTTTTACTTTTTTTTTTTACTCTATGAATTTGAATGCACTTAATTGGAATTGAATAGTATTTTTTTTATGTGTCCGACTAAGTAGTTCCCGCTTGGGGCTGTTATAAATAATAGTTCTGTGAATCTGGATATATAAAAATCTCTTCAAGACCCAGATTTCAGTCCAGTTCTTTTGAATGTGCTCGTGGAGACAGATTCAAGTGGTCCTGGAGCTTGTAAAGCTACTTGTTAACGAGGCTTGCCGTACTGGTTTCTACCATTTCTACCTGTTACCTTTCCCACAGTTGCCCACTTTTGAGTGTGATCCGTGACAACCATTGCCCACCGGACCTTTAGATTAAGCATAAATTCTGTTTCTTTCCCCCTTCTCCCTTGCCACTCAGGGTGCCCATGCTTGATAGGCCCGAGATTAAGCATCCCCTGTGGTGCTGTGGGTTCTCTTTTATTGCAGTATGGCTGGATAGGAGAGTGCTACCTTTTGGGCAAAGGGAGTTTCCTAGCAAAGGAAGCCTCCTGTCTCCACTGGTGAAATCAGGGCCCAAGGCTTCAAAGGTGAGCCTTGTTGGAAGGTCTGCTACAGGGATGTGATGAGTCACTCAAGGAGCTGGGACCAGCCTGCTGCTGAGCCCAGGGCAAGACCTGAAAACTACAGAGCTCATGATTTTCTTTGAAAGGGGCCTTTCTTTGGCTTGTTGATTTGTGTGTTTTCACAGAGAGTCCCCCCCATCTGTCAATGCGACACAGGAAGCAGTGCCTGGCACTTCTTGGGAGATGATGGCTTCCTGCTGAGACCACAGGGTTAGTCTATAACTACCAGGAACCTTTGAGGTGGACTCAAGAGCTGCATGTCTCCACTTGGACCTGGTGCTGTGCTGTTGTTGGCCATTTTCACGGAAGGAGTTGTGGGAGAAGGAGAGAACTCTCAGGGTTGGTGTAGGTTTCCAAACATTGTGAGCAGGAAGTGGGCCTTCTTAGCAGTTAGACCCAAGGATTTGGGGCTCTGGGAACCTTGTAGGTCGTAAGCATGTTGAAAGTTATTCTTCCAGGGATTGTAGAGAGATGGCTCAGTGGTTAAGAGGACAGCTGCTTGGATCTGGGTTCAATTTCAAGCATCCACATACTGGTTCACAACCATCTGTAATTCTAGTCCCAGGGGATTCAACACCCTTTTCTGGCCTCCCTGGACACCAGGCACACACATGGTGTACAGACATACATATAGGCAAAATACCCATACTCATAAAACAAAAATAGATTAAGAAAAATGTGTCCTCCAGGGGGTCACCTTGATGAGCACATCTGCCTGACCTCTATCTTTTATTTCTGTTTAAAAAGACATCATCTCCATATTTTCATGTAAAATTTCATATTTATGAGGCTATACAGACTGTAGCTGTATAATTTGATGATCTGGATCAGTGTGAATACCTACCTACATAGGCAACACCATAGAAGTGAAACATTCATTCCCTCTACCCTAGGTTTTCTAGCACCCCTTCCCAGCTGAGCCTCACCATGTACCCCAGGTGACTGTTAATTCTCTTACCCTAGGATAGTGAAATCTCTTAGTATGCACTTTTTGATGCTTGCTTCATTTGAATATTATAATTTAATTTTCTAAAGGTTTATTCTTATTTTATGTACATTGGTGTTTTGCCTGTGTGTATGTCCGTGTGAGGGTGTCAGATCCCCTGCAACTGGAGTTACAGACAGATGTGAGCTGCTAAGATACCATGTGGGTGCTGAGATTTGAACCTGGGTTCTCTGGAAGAACAGACAGTGCTCTTAAACACTGAGCCATCTCTGTTCCTGAATATTATCATTTCTAAGAAATCAGTCTGTGTGTGTGTGTGTGTGTGTGGTGTGTATCCATGTGTGTCTATGTTTGAGTGCATGTATGATTGCGTGGCTGCATGTGTATTCTGCAGATGTGTGTATATACCAGAGGGCACTCTTGGGTCTTACTCCTCAGAGATGGTACCCTTGTTTTGAGATACGGGTTCCTATTTGGAACTCACCAGATAGGCACGGCAGGTTAAGAAGAAAACCTCAGGGATCTGCTGTAGCTTAGTGAGTTCTTAAAGAAGTGTTTTTCAAGTGAAGGGAGAAGCCTCTCCCTGCGAGGCACCACCTTGCTCATTCCTGTGTGCTCGTTTCCATGTACTTTCTAAAGGACGGGCTCTGAGCTGTCCCTGGGCTGGAGAGATCAATCAGAAATAGCGTGGTGACCATACTGGGTAAAGGTGTGTGGTGCACAGGAGACATGGGGCGGACACTTAGAGCATTGGCAGAGTTCTGGCTGGGATGTGCCAGTCCTGGTTCCATTGCAGAATCACCCAAAAGACCAAACACAAAGTGGGAAATGCGGTTAACATTCTCCACTGAGTCAGAAAAGGGAGCTTAACAGCCTTCCTCATTGCTGCGAGGAAAGGGGATTAGTTGCCTTCCTCATTGCTGAGACAGATCCTCAACAAAGGGAACCCAAAGAAGAAAAGGGTTTATTATGGCTTAAGGTTGGCACAGAAATATGCTGAGGGCCAGGGAAGGCATTGCTGGTCACCGTATATCCCCAGTCAGGAAACAGAACAATAAATACTGCTCTGTAACAGCATCCCACAGAACAGTCCCACCCACATTTGGGGTGAGTCTTCCTACCTCAATCCAGAAAATCCTTTTTACAGATGTGCTCAGAGTTATGGATGATGTCATTGGGTTGCCCATCCATACTAAACACCACAAGGGTTTCAGGGAGGGAGTTAGTTTTTGCTTTGAACGTACTAGAAACAATGGGCTTATAATTCTTGGAGAAGCATGATGGCATGCAGCTGGGAGCAGGGGGCAGGGAATAGGGACAGTTGTAGCACAGGGAAGGTGGAGGCCCACACCAGTGTCCTCAGGTCACCTTTTCAGGACCCAGAGCGTGAGAGACTTGAGCCAGCAGCCTGACCCAGAAGTGTGCAGCAGGAGCCCACTACAGTACATCTCTGGGGAGCAGATCCACTCTGTATCTCTTGGAATTGGCTGTGTCCTGTCACGTGCTGTTAGTCTTCTGGGCTAGTCTTGAACAGCTTTGCTCTTGCATGGTGACAAGCAGCATGCCTGAGGAGGAAGCTCTGAGCCAGCTATGGCAGAGGTCATGGAGCCTGCCTCCTGCCCCCTTCTTTTGTTCCTCCTCCCGGTCTACCAGAGTGAGGAGCTTTCTGCTCTCCATAGTGAGTCATTTGGCAGGCACTGTGTTGACACTCAGTGGCCTGGGTAACTCTGTCTGTCTTTGTGCTGAGCAATGGTCTTCACACTCTGTGCCTGCCTTTCCCCAGGCTGAAGTTCCGAGCCTTTGGGCATGGTCACACCCCAGCCTGGCAACAGAGCAAGGTCGTACTGAATGTGTACATGTTGCTATCTAGCCAAGAAAAACAATACTAATTCCTTTCCTTGTATTTGCAGAGCACTTTGTACTCTGTCAGCCATGATTGGGCTTCTTTTTGCACCCAGGCAGCCTGTGGCTTGTCTGGTTCCTGCTATACACCATTATAGCAGTGCGGGGGACAGTTGAACACCATTAAGCTAGTGCTAGAGTGGACCTACCACCTACTTGAGAAGTCCTATGAAAAATGGGTGTGGTGTGAGACATCCCCAGAGAGACCTTCTCTGTAGCAGAAAGACCTCTGGGGACTTTGGAAAGATCCCCATGAAATCAGTGTGCAGTTCAGGCTAGAGTGAGGTGAGGCCAGAGGTCGCAGACCATGGGCTCCCGACTGGAGAGATGCAGACTGCAGAAGGGGTAGAGGATCAGCTAGATGTCGAGGCTTTGAGAACTGTGTTCTCAGTCCACTCCATAAATAAGTCGTCTTCAGCGGCAATGTGGGGTGCAAAGGTGAGGAGAGACATATTGGTCTGCATGTTGGGAAACCCTAGTCCTAAGAGCAATGTTCTCTAGTCAGGTCTTTGTTAACGAGAAGCAACAGAAATAGTTCAACAAACTGACCTTGACAAAGCAAAGAAAGGAGGAAATAACAGATGGTTGTGAGACAACATGTGTGTGCTACTTATTGAACCTGAAGAAAGACGAAAGAAAGGGAAGAAAAAAAAGAAAGGATGTGGGGGGTGGATGGATGTTGGCTCATACTCAGACAATTCCAGGAGGCAGAGCTTCAGAGAAGCGGCACCCTGGCATTCCAACACTGTTTTTTGGAATCTGCACTTTTCAGTCATGTCTGATCATTATTCTGTGTGGATCGTCTCTCTCCTCCACCCCCAATATGTCCAACAATGCTTTTCCTTCATCGTCTTTGGCAGATTGGCCTGTTAACTTTTGTTTGGCCTTTGGAGCCATGTCCTTATTAATTTAATACCTTTTGTCTGTGGTAAAGAAAATGACACGATAAAAAATTTATCGTTTTTTACATATACAGTTGAGTAGTGTCATTTATATTCGCTCTATATAGACATTATTTTTATTTGGTTGCTTTGGTTTTTTTGTTTTCTTGAGATGAGGTCTCAGTAAGTTGACTCAGGTAGCCCTCAAACTCATGATCCTCCTGCCTCAGCCTCCTGAGTGCTAAGATTAAATTATAAGCATATGTCACCAAGTCTGGCTAGACATTAAAAAATTTTTTTTAGATTTATTATTTTATGTGTATGAATGTTTTGCCTGCATGTGTGTATATGTACCATATGCATGCCTGGTGCCCACTGAGGTGAGAGGAGGGCATTCAATCCCCTGGGACTGGAGTTAGAGAAGGTTGTGAGACATCATATGCGTTATTAGGAATGGAAGCCCAGCCTTCTGGAAGAGCAACAAATTCTCTTAACTGCTGAGCCAACCCTCCAGCCTTAGTCATTTTTAAGGCAGAGTTTCTTCTTGCAGTTCCATGTTAGCCCCTGGCACCTGCTTAATAATGCCAGTGAAATGAATAGCAATTATGAGACTGATTTCTCTGGGCTCACATTGGGCCACGTTCTTACCCCTAATCTGTTACCATGTCCTCATGCTGAGACTGGAGGGTGAGCAGAGGAAAAGTGGGATGTTCCCGCCAAAAGATAGAGGCCAGAGAAGCGGGTGTCCACTGCAAGCAGATAGCTTGTCAACACAGATAACTCCCAGGAAATGGACAATCAGCTCCACGGGACTAATCTTGTACTACAAGGATGGGCAGGGCTGGCTGGCACAGTAGGACTCACCATATGGGGCCTCGGTGCCTTTTCTTGGGTCATTGCTTGCTCCCAGCTGCTGCTAACACCACTCTTGCTTCAGCTTTTCCCTCCCCTCCACGGACCTCAGCCTCCCACTGACTGCTGTAGACCACATATTCCCTCAGACCACGTACCTACCCTGTGTCCATGGGAAGGTCCTGGAGTCCAGGCCTAAGCAGGGCATGTCTGAGACTGTCTGTTTCTCCTGCAGGCCTCTCCCTGGAACGCCTGCCCAACTCCATCGCCTCCCACATCCGCCTGACTGAGCGGGAGGAGGAAGTGGTTGCCTGTTTTGAGAGGGCCTCCTGGGTGGCTCAGGTGTTCCTGCAGGAGCTGGAGAAGGTGAGCTGGGATTAGGGGTGCTATGCAAATCACTGCTCTCTCCGAGCACAAAGCTTCTTCATCCTCCTGGAGATTAGAAGAAGGCACCTCCTCTCCCGGCACTCCACTTCTTTGGTTGGAAAACTCATTATGGTGCGCTGATTCTGTTAGGGACTCTTCACCACAAGAGGAGACTTTTAATAATGTAAATGGGTCCATGTAACTCGTGAGGGGGCAAAAACCTCATAGTGAGATGAATTTACAGGGCCAGATGTGACAATGCTGTTTGTATCTATTCACTCAATCACTCCTGACAGCAGCCCTAGGACAGAGGCGTCATGTACAGACCTGTGTAGTAAATGGGGCTTAGAGAGATCAAACCACTGGTCTCTTGGACGGCACGGGATCAGGCTGAGTCTTGACGTTCAGCATCCTTCCCTGCCTCCTGGCAGCCCAGGAGAGCACTGCTGAACTTCCAGGGAAGATGGCCTGTGGTGCCCATTCTCCAAGCCTTTCAGAGGTGGACACAGAGGCAGCCAGCAGGATTTGAGCGAGTTCTCAGCCCCACAGTTCCCACCTTCCCATGGTGGGCCTGCCTTAACTGTACACAGGGCCTCAGCCCAGTGTGCTTTGCAGAGGATCGCAGCTCCTGTATTGAGCATCTGCTTTTATGTACTTCACATGCACTCTGTCATTTGACCCTAACTCTGCAGGATCAAGCAGGTGCTGCCGCCATTATTTCTGTTTTTTTTTGTTTTTTTTTTTTTTCAGATGAAGAAAGCCAAGCTTACATCACGGCCCCCTCCCAGAGTTCATGCAGTCCATGGGTAGCGTTGGCAGGAACACCAGGGCATAATCTGTAACACTTGTGTGCATCCTTGTGATGCGCAAGCAGAAATTCTGCTTTGTAGATATTTAGTCCGCGAGCTGGAAGGTTCTTTAGCAGTATGGGTTAGAAGTGGCACATGAAGGAGGGGTGGATGGGAGCTGAGAGCCACCATAGTCCAGGAGACACCTGCCGTGTCTCAGCTGCCAACTGTTCTCGCAAAGGGCCCTCGCAGAGCAGTCTCCTTTGGGCAAGCCATACCCTTAGTCAAGGGACTTTGGGCCTTGATGCTATCCATATTTGAGGCGGAATCGTCTTTGCTGTGAGGGACACCCTAGTGTTGTCTGATGTTGCCAGCATTGCTGTCTGTACCTCTGGACATTTGAAGCTCACACCCTGAAACAGAACAAGATATTCTCTGAGGGCCAGTCACCCCTTCTGGAGTGCCATTGCCCTGGAGCCTCTCAGCTTGGTTGACATCAAGAAAAGAGGAGAGGCTGCCATCAGCACTCGGGACCCCTTTCTAGCAGAGGCCGCTTAGAGATTCAGTTGAGTTGACATCTGGATCGTTGACAGACAGCTATATCAAGAGCTCTTTACAATACTTCTATCTTTTTCATAGAAGTCTCCTTGAAGCCACATGCTATTCAAATGTAAAGGGTACCTGATATCCTACCAAAAACTCCTCTGAATGTAGAAGACCACTATCCCTTTGCTCTTCCCTTCCCAGACCTCAAACAACAGCACATCAAGACACCTGAAAGGCAGTCCCTCAGCTGACTATGAACTCTCTTACTTCTTGGAAGCTGCCCTCCAGAGCGCGTATGTGAAGAACCTGAAGAAAGGGTAGGTGGCTGTTGGCCCAGCAAGACTTTGTGTACGTGCGCTTGGACGTGGCCAGACCTAGGGATGGCGTAGGGCTGGCTTGGGTCATGCCTTTGTCAGCTGGTGTGTTCAGAGGACCAGATTGTAGGAGCTGAGAAGGCCTATCAAGACCCTCTGTCAATTTTGGTGTGGCACATTCTCTAAAATGTTACTTCATTCTTTTTAGTTAACCCGTGTTAAGTAGATAGTGCCATCTGTGTAGTTAGAAAAACCAAATACTGCATTTTCTCTACTCCTGTTCTAAAACAGACCACATCTGTGATGAAGGTGGGGTTTTCCCCACCTACACCGAGTTCAGTGGGGGTGTCCCTTACAGTTCAGTTCAGTCTTGGCAGTCCACAGGCCTAGGAGCAGTTCTTTTCCTCCATCACCAGCTTCCACACGGCGACCCAGAGTAGGAGATGCACTAGCATGGCCTGGAGGCTCCATGCCATCTCAGTGAGCCACCTCCACGTGTCCTACAGCCCCAAAGCTCCCCAGAGCCAGTGTTGCTGGGTGTTCTAAGTTGTGGCACCTTGCTGATAGGTGTTTATTTATGATTGATTCCACAGTGCTGTCCTGGAACTCACTTTGTAGACCAGGCTGGCCTGGAACTCACAGAGATCCACCTGCCTCTGCCTCCTGAGTGCTGGGACTAAAGATGTGCACCACCACACCTGGCTTATTTTGTTGTTTTTAGAAGGGGGGGGGGATAAATTTATACCTGTATGCATTGTAAAACTCAGACAGTAGACCTCCAAATGTCCCTAGTGATTTTTCAGGACAGGGGCCACAGGCCTTCTCTGTAAAGGATCAGTGAGGGGCTTAAAGCTAAGTTGATCACCAGTGATCACTGCCTTTGACCAATCATGCCTATGTAATGGCCTCCGTAAAAGCCACCACCCTTGAAAGCCAAGCTACACTCTGCTGCCAGAGCCTGTGTGGCCATGAGCATGTCCCCTCTCCATGCCTCACTTGTGAAATAGTGGGAGGACCATGTCTGCCTCAAAGCATTGTGGGTATTAAACCATAAATGAACACCTGCCAGAATGCTGGTGTAACAACTGCTTAGAACATCAGAACCAGGAAGGATGCTATCAGCTATTTTTAGGGTTTATTTGTTTTGTTTTGTTTTGTTTTTCTTTTTTCCATGTAGTTCATGGTTGGGTAGGCTGCTAGCCTGGATATAAGTTTTGCACCTTTGATTTTTCTTATTTTAATCTCTTAAGTATAAGGCTAGGCAGTATTGGTGTCCCCACTTGACACAGACATGTGGATCTGAAAGCCCAGAAAGCCCAGGCAGCTCACTGCTCAGGGTGGGGCTCCCCAGACCACCTGTGGCTATGGAAGACCCCAGAGCACACAAAGGCCCCGAGGAGCCAGCTGTCGTCACCTACTTCTACATGTGTTTTTATTTGAGGGTGCCTTTTTCAGTTGCAGATCATCAGTTTCAGAGACAGTGGTGTAGCAATCTGGTTCCTGTTTTTGCTGCCTAGAGATTGCAGCTTGGGTCTGCCATTGTCCTGGCCTTGCTGTGTCTGGGATGCCATTTGCCAAATCTTCCCCTCAGGAGCCTTTCCAATTGCTACTTAGAAGTTCCCGAGGGTGGGAAAAGATGATGTCTCCTTCAGATCCCTGCCTCGGAGCTTTGAGGGAAGGTCAGGGGTCATTCATTTAAGGCTGTCAGCCCCTGATGAAGCCCAGTGTGAACCTGCACAGCAGATTCATTCATTCATTCATAAGTTGTCTCTGCAGATCTGAGTGGTTGGAGACCTTAGAACAAGTCGGTATTTATCATCTTTTTGGTTTTGTTTTGTGTTTTTGAGGTAGTGGTGGTGTTTCAAGACAGAGTCTCACTCTGTAGCCCTGGCAGTCCTGTAACTCCTTAGGCGTTTGCCCACTACACCCAGCTCTATTTACCATCTATGCGTTATAGAAAACTGTACTGACCCCTGCTGTAGAGTTTAGAGCCTGCAGGACACAAATGAAACTGAAGATGTTCTTGGATATGGAAGCCTTGTGCAATAAAATTTGTAGAACAGGGACGGTTCTAATTAATATTCTCTCTCCAACCATTCATTTAGTAAATAATCTTTATAATAATTTGTGCTACTTAACTACATGCTAACTATGTTCTACCTCAGAGAGCTGTTAGAAAGACTAAAAATACAAGCAAAGTTCTGAACAAATGCCTGGTGGAAAGTTAGCATCGCTATTCTCATACGGGAAACTGAGGCACAGAGAACAAAAGTAGTTTGTCTTGGCTGGAGCCTAGATTACACATGTGGAATCGGTCGGATTGGTATTTGGAGCTAGCATTCGTTTTTGAACTCTCTGTGCAGCCGAGGATGGTCTTGAACTCCCCATCTTTCTATCTCCACATTCTCAGTGCTGGCATTACAGGTGTATGCCACCGCAACCGGTTTCTGTGGTGCTGGGATGGAACCCACGGTCTCATTCACGCTGAATGAGTTGAACTGAGCTGTATGACAGACAGCTCATATTGTGGCATAATAAGGCACTCCTAATCATAGGCTGCACTGCTCATAGCAAGAGTCCTCTTCCTGTGACCTCACTCACCTTCCAGGTACCTGGGGCTTAGGGCTGCTTTCCCAGAGCCTGTTCACAGTGGCTGATGCTGTGGCCAGGCTCCTGATGTGCAAAGTCAGTGGGTGCTAAAGAAAGTCACAAGGGGACTGGAAATTAGAGGCTGCTCTGTGACCCTGTGTGAGATCCTTTGCTCTCTGGCTCTATTCCCTCTACCCTATGCCCTCTGTGTGTCAGCTAGGGACTGTCAGGGGCCAGTGAGAGAGAATGAATAGGCTAAATCTGCCTGGGGAGGTGTTGCTCTTACTGCCCGCCCCCCAACACACACACACCATGATGGCCTCTCCTCTCCCCTACTTCTCTCTCCTGACCCCTTACTCTGCAGGTATAGAGAGGTGAGAGGGCATCAAAGACAGCCAGGAGGAAAAGAGAGAGAGCAGTTGGTTATCAAGCATCTGCCGGGTGCCAGACTGCACCATGTGCCTGGTAGATATGCTTCGGAAGGTCGCATGGCCCTACTTCACTCCTGAGGGACAGGAGCTTGAAGTGGTAGAATCATTGGCTCAGCCCCACCCCCCACTAAGACTCCAGTACAGGTCTGAGTGCCCTTCAGCCCCACCCCTTTCTAAGGTTTTGGGGTGTGGAAAGGCATCCTGGCCATCTGAGGAGTGTGTGAAGGACTGTTCCCTGACTGCTACTCAGAGCCCACAAATGGATCTTCAGAGCTCTAACTTGGTTCCTTTTGCCCTTCTGTGAGTCAGTCACATGCCCAGAGGATGGCTCTGGCTGTAGGCCCTCCCTCTTCCCTACTGTACCCCAGCTGCCTGTTTGCTCCCATCCCAGGGGTAGAGGCATTAACTTGCCCACACTCCCTCTGAAAGGGCAAGTCAGTTCTGATGCTTTTCTGTTTCATGTAACTCTGTTCCCCTCCCCTCATCCCTTTTACCCCTGAAGCAAACATTTCAGTCCCAGAAGCCAAGACACTGGCTCCACCCTGGCCACAGCACATAAAGAGGAATGGAAATTAATCATCATTTCTTGCCACGTAAACAGCCCAAACGTTTAAAGTCTCTGGGAGTGAGTACAAGTCCCAGGACACACGGCAGTAGCTCAGCCCCTGTTCGTTTCCTGTGGCCCCAAGCAGGCCATCCATGGCCTCTGGACATAGTTACAGCAGAGGATACAGTGCACTGCGCCCACCTGGGCCACAAATTAGTTCTTGGAACCCTTTCTCATACTAGTAGCTAATGTTTGCTCATGGCATGACTGGCAGAAGGGTATTGCCCTTCTGTGTAATCCTATGAAGGAGGAACAGACACATTCTCCATTTTACCAAGGAAAAAAGGAAGGAGGGAACTTATCTGAAGTCACAGGCCATTAGGTGGCAAAATCTGAGTTCATCCCAGCCCCTCCACCTAAGGCTTTGCTCATTACAGAATCCCAACCCAGCATAACCTGCCCACAGCAGGTCTGCATTAGTGGCCTTTGTAATTACATATTATTGTCCTTTGGTCAAAGCTATATCCTCCTTGGGGAATCACCAGCTCTAATATTATTCTTAAACAAATGTATTAGTCTCCTTAGCCCAAAATTTCTTTGTCTTAATACTGTTCTTGTGTTAGTATTGGGGACTGACTGAGCCATGGTAGGTTTTATCAATATCTCTGGCCAGAAAGCACCCCACCAAGAATGACAACCAAAAATATATCCACAGGCTGTGGTGAATGTTGGGGTGGGAGGGCAGGCAGCCCCTAGTTGAGAACCATTGTTTTAGCCTAAAGGGCAGAACTTCTAGGGTGAGGGGTAGCCGGATTGGGTAAGCTGTGTCCCTGCGCATCTGAGTTCTTGGGGTCTTTGGGAAAGTAAGAGAAAGCCTTTTCAGTGTGCAGGAGGTTCCCAGATGAGTGGAGGAACAGGACTGGTCCAGAGACCACCCAGCTGCTCAGTCTTAAAGAGCCCCCAGTACCCACTGTGCAGTAGGTATCCACCCTTGCTGTGTGGCTGGACCTGTGAACATGTTCAGGCAGGGCAAAAGAAGCTGGTGGTGGGCTGCTGCCTGGGGTGGGGTGCAGTCCAGAGGTGGCCAGGATGTGTGGGGCTGGAGCCAGCTGTGGAGCTACTCTGTGTCAGAGGTTCCTTTATAGAGCCTTGGATGAGCCCTAGGGGTGGAGCCTCTGCTGAGAATGGGGTGGGATCAGACCGAGCAACCCCTGCGGACCCCACAAGCACCCACATAAATAGAGCCTACCCTTACCTCTGCCCATGCTGCCCCTGCCGAGTCAAGGATTTCATATTATGCTTGAGACTGGTCTTGGCCCACTGTGGACGGTGGGTAATATTCACTTGATCCCCACAGTTTCCCTCATATTCTGAGCTTCCAGAAGCCTATGTCTCTTTCATGCTGGCTAAGTCTGAGGCCAATGCCCAGTTAGTTACTCATGTGTCTGAGTGACATTCACTTTTTCCAGGGGCCTTGCCCTATTGATTTAGCAACTCATTGCTCAGATGACTTTGAACTATTATGGTAGTGTTTCTAACTAACTGAGCTCAATTAGAAAGCCCTAGCGTAAAACCTATCAATGAGACCTATCAATTGCCCTAGTGGTGCTGCCTTGTAGGCCCCCAGTGTATGAGGAGGCTCTTGGCCCTCATATGACTGCTGAACTGGGGCAGGGGGACTGTTATGTAGGGACACTCGACTCCAGAAGAGTGGGATGGAAGGGATAGGGGGTAGAGGGTGGGAGGGCAGGACTGGGAGAGGTGGAAAGAGGACACTGTGATGGAGATGTAACCTGAAGTAATTAAAAAAAAAAAAAAAAAGCCCCTGTGAAGAGGGTGGGGACCAGGAAGCCTGGGGATCTTCACTTCTCTGAGCCACTAGAGGGCAGGCATGGATTCCAGTTGGAGCCTGGCCCCAGGCAGTTCTGTGGCAGCTAGCTGGGCCTTCCTCCGGGAGGGGGCACATTTCTGAATGATGGAGGACACTGATAGCCAGCTGGACCCAGAGTCCTGCCTGGAGAGGAGCCTCAGGAAGGAGCTTGGGTCTACAAGGAGCAGCTCCAGGGTGAGGCAGCAGATTGATGGAGAGAGGTGGACAAGGCCGAGAAAGCTGGTGTCCTCATCAGCGAGTGCTCCAACCACAGCAGGACCAAGAGCCCCCAGGCACCCGCCAAGAACAGGAACTGGGGTGACACTTCAGCTCCTCCACCCACTGCAGGCAAGGGGACATTCCTCTTTGGGTTGTTGTTCCCCTTCCTGTGCCTAGAGCTGGCAGAACCCATTTTCTGCTCAGGCTCCGGGTGAGGTTGAGCCACGTGAGCCTTGTGAGTGCTTTATTCACATTGTTTAATTACTAAGGCATGTGTACTTTACACGGCACCCCAAAACAAGAGAGTGCTTTCCAAGGGGGTCGCCTCACTCCCCACCCTTGGCTGGGTGGTTCCTTTAGTCCTGTAATCAATCAGTCATCAGTCAGTCAATGAATCCCCTCCCCCCAGGTTGCCCTACCTTGTCGGCCAGGTGCTAAGTCCGAGAGCAAAGTGGCATTTTTAGATTACTGTCAGTAATGTCTTGTTTTCAGCGGCCACATGCATGTACAGGCCTGGCGCAGGGGGACAAGATTGTTCTCACTGGGGTTCAGAGACCAGAGAGGCTCACCAGCAAAGCCTGTGCTGTGTCCCTCCACTTTCTGTGTTGGTGCTCTACTCTGGGGGGACAGGAAGACCTCTCTCAAGCACAGCCCACTTCCTCAACCTTTTCCAACTCGTTGCAAAAGAGAGCCCACTGCCTGGGTGGACTCTGCTTCTGACGTCCTTTGTCTCTCATGCCCAGCTTGACTCTCAAGGTGGAAATTCTTTGTTTTTGAGGCAGGTGACTTGGGTCTCTGGTGAAAATGAACAACAGCTGGATAACCATTGAACCTTCACCTGACCTTGTCCACCCGTGGTTGGGGTCTGCCACTTTGCCACACTCTTCGGGGTACATTACCGGAACTCTCTCAAGTACAGCGCCAGCCCTCAGGTGGGGGACTTCTAGTTAGGCTTCTATGTACCGGTATCTTCTGAATGAGTAGTAGTTGTTCCATCGAACCTGTCATTTTATTTCAAGTCGACGTCCTCATCATTAAGCACCTACTGTGTGCAAAACACTTTTGATAAGTTTCCAAGAAATCAGGAGCACACTGAGTTTAGCAGAATGCAGAGGCCATGGATGAGATACCCACTCATTCAGCCACTCTCCATTTGCTCCGTGGTGATTGATAGCCAGTAGCAAACAGTGCAGCGGGCCAGGTACTTAACATGCAGAAGACACTTTGTAATGTCATGGTGAACTGAGTCCTAGGGGTCCTGGAACTCATGGCCAGTAGAGGGAAGTGTGAGAAGACAGATGTTGCCTTTCTCCAGGGACTCAGAGCTAAAGGTGCCATGTGTCAGCCTATTGGCCTTAGGCAGGTGATGCCCAGAAAGACAGACACCTTCCAGGCTTTAGTTTCCATTAGAAGGGGTTGGGGTGGGAGTATTTTAATTAGTTACATTTGCTGGTGTTGGGAGGAATTGCAGGGCTGCCCACATGTTTGGTAAATGCTGAGCTACAACCTATTCCACAATGGCAATTTCTTTTCTTTCTCTTTTTTTTAATAAATTTATAAGCAAATAGATATATTAGGGACAGGATTTCTCTGTGTATCCCTGGCTGTCCTGCTGGAACTCACTCTGTAGTCCAGGCTGGCCTTGAACTCACAGAGATTCGCCTGCCTCTACCTCCTGAGTGCTGGGATTAAAGGTGTGTGCCACCATGCCTGCCTACAATGGTTATACTTAAGGGGATTGAGTATATCATGTGGTTGCTTAGACAGGGGTGATGGAGCCTCGTGAAAAAAAATTAAAGACTGAGCACAGTGAAGGGTTTTAGAAAGTTTGGAGCACTTCAGGTTCCAGGGAGAGAGTAGCTTGCTGGCCTGTGTACCCCTCCTTCCACCTGGAGTCCTCTGTAGGTTCAGCTATAGACACCACACCACCACCCTGCCTCTTGGCCAATTGTACTTGACTGTAGTTGGAATAACCGGCTTCCTGGCTTCTCCCTGTGCAGCCAGTTTCTAGGCCAGGGTTTGTTTGAAGCTTTGTTTGGATATGGTTAAAAGTGGGCAGCGTGGCTCAGAAAGGTCAGCAGGAGAGATCCGAACAAAGAGCTCTTTCAAACTGACTTCTCCGGGGCAGCCAGAAATGGCTGGGGAAAACCCCAGCACCACTGTCTGGCGCAAGCAGATGTAGGTTGGTCTAAGATTGCTCTCAGGCTGTGGTCATCTGGGCCATTTGAGAACTCCTCATCTAGGCATTTCTTAGAGGGGCAAACTGAGGCGGAGGGCACTCTCAATACGGCAGAGCCAGGCAACCTAGGCTACGATCCCAAATCTCCCTGTATGACTCTGGCCACTGGAACTCTTGTGTAGATTGTTTCTTTAAAAGCAGTCAGTAAAAATTGGGATTTACTCAAAACATGCCTGAGGGTGTTGATTTACTCTGCAAAAGAATTCCTGGGAACCTATTCAGATGCCAAAATCTCTTATAGATCTGAAAATTATTAAAAAAACAAACAAACAAAGCTTTGGGATGTAGGATTGTATTAGAACACAGCACTGGCTCCTTGTAAATGTACGGGGAGTGGTCAGTGCCTGGACATCGGCACCCCTTCCCCAGCGTCCAGGAGCAGCCTGTCTGCTAGCCTTGGGACATGAAGACTCTTTGGTAGTGACCAAAAGGACAGTCCCTCCTGTGGCAGGGAAAGAGGAGACATTAGGCACTCTTGGCTCCAGTCTCCTGGTAGCAGCCTGGGCCAGGCTGCCAGGGAAGAGGCTGGCAGGTCTCCAATAGAATGGAAAATCACCCACAGCCCCAGGACTGGCCTACTTCTTCTGGGCCACAGGGACGTAGGCAGCCCCAGGGACCAGCCTGCCTCAGCCTGTGGACCCACCTGTCAGGATGATTATCTCCTCTTTCATGGCACCTCCTATATCTGTCTTTACTGTCTCTCCTCGTGATGGGCTTGGCCATCTGCTGGGGAATCTGTTCTTCTTGCTGGGGGCTAGAGCTGGTAGGAGAGCACTGTAGAGCTAGGGCCTGTTCGTTAAGCACTTCTGCCTTCTGTTAATGATTTAGCTCCTGAGCATCCATGTAAAGTATAATGAAAGTTATAATGTCAGTAATGTAGCCTTTAGAATCCCCATTAGGAGAAAGAATAATTCACAGGAACCCCTCTCCTGCATGGCTTGCTGTCCTTGGGTATGTCTTAGCATTTTCCCAAAAGCTCTGAAGAGATGAGGAGTCCTCCTATAGCCAGGGAGACTTACAGCAGCCACCTCATATTCCCAGGAGTGTGGTGTTTCCATGTGCAGTTGTTCTTCCTGAAAACCCGGCTTCCCTGATAAGGAGAACGGGGGTGGGGGGGGGCATCTGTGCCGGTAGCTCTTAAACTCAAATATCCCCTGGAAAGCGCTGGGGCTTTGATGGAAGCCAGATTCCCACCTGAGTTTTCTATTACAGATTGGAATGGAGCCTTGGAACTTACATTTCTTTTTCTTTTTTAAAAATATTTTTACTAATTCTTTGAGAATCTCATATATGAATACAATGTATTTGACCTTATTCACGTCCTCTCTCCCTAACTCCTCCTAGGTCCACCCTCCTCCCTAACCTGCTCCCTGCTTCGTGGCCTTTTCTTTCTTTTATAATCCACCAAGTTCAGTTTGTATTGAATATATATTCCTAGGTGTGGGACCATCCACTGGAATGTGGTTGACCAAACCAGGAGCCACACCCTTAAAGAAAACTAACTCTCCCTTCTCCAGAAACCATCAACTGTCAATAACTCCTCAGGGGTGGGGGCTCATGGGCTTTCCCCTGTTCGTGCTAGAATGTTGACTGGCTTGATCTTGTGCAGGCAACTACCGCTACTGTGAAATCATGGGTGCAGGTGTCTTGTCCTGTCTAGAAAATACTGCTTCAGTCTGGTGCTCCCTGACCTCTGGCTTTACAATCTTTCTGTCTCCTCTTTCCCAATGGTCCCTGAGTTTTCTTGTGGGGTAGGGTGCGGTTACATGGTGTGACATAGAGCTTGCATTTCTTTTTAAACTTTTTTTAGATTTATTTTTATGTGCATGTGTATTTTGCCTGCATGTATGTATAGTACATGCTTACCTATAGAGATCAGAAGAGGGAGTCGGGTATCCTGGAACTGGAGTCATGATGATTGTGAACCTCCTGAGGGTGCTGGGAACCGAACCTGGGTCCTCATCAAGAATAACAAGTGCTCCTTAACCAGTGAGCCATCTTTCCAGCCCCTGAACTTTCATTTCTAACAAGTTCTTGGGACTCTGCTGGTCCAGACACTGGCTGTACTTTGAAAATCTCTGGTCTGAGTCATCATTTCCTAGCGTGTAGGCTGAGTACCTTTAGTGATAAGTACAGTGCAGTTAAGTAGTACACACACTAGCTTGTAAAAATTACTTTATTATTTTAAAAAAAACTTCTGCATATAAAATATTTTGAGAAACAAAACCCAACTAGTACAACAAACCCATGATTTTAAGTTTTTTTTTTTAATTAAAGTGAGATATCTACTAGGTAAAAAGAAAGAAGTTATAACCAAAAGTATCATATAAATAATAACGGTGGTGATGGACTACTAATAAAACTTGAGAATGCAGTGTGCCAACAAGGAATCTGGAGACACTGAGCTGAGCATAAGCCCATGTTTTGCACATGAGACCATAGACCACAGAGGCAAGCTTGCTTTCCTGACGCAGGACAGAGGTAGCAACGTCGGACCTTTAAGTATCTGTCAGGAGAGTGAGGTTACCTGCCTGCTTTATACCGCTTTCTTCTGCATACTGACTGACCTTACTCCCGGTCTCTTTGTCTACATTCTTAGGCTTACAGACAAAGGTCTGCGTTTATAACCTTGGAACCTTGTATGCTTTTTAGCTTCCCAAACTTCCCTGAAGGCCAAGGAGTTGATCTGCATAGTCTTGTCATAGTGTAGCCAGCCCCCGGGGGCTGAGAAGTTAGGGGGTGACAGTGGCTGTCCTGGTTCCCAGCTACAGTGTGGTCCCTCTTTGTGCTGGCCCCTGCAGCCTCTGATTTCCTTACCTGATAAGGCCCCATGAAGCTTCTGTTCAAAGGAACAGAACTAGCCTCATCCATCTCCCGAGCAACACAGAAGGAGCTGCGATGGGCTAGAGCTTTGGGAACACACGTGACAGTTCTTTCCTTCAGGAGGCCACAGCCCAGGTCTTACCCAGCCATGAAAGTGACCTTGTGGGTCAGTGTGTGCTTCAGAAGAGGAACTAACAGGCATATGGTGCTGCAGGGGAGGAGAAGGGAGGGGTACAGAGGAAGGAATGCTGCTGGAGCTGATGTTTTCAAGGGTTGTGGGGGAAAGACCTCCACAGTGGGGAGCGCGTCCCAAGACTTGACTTTGAAAGCTACGGTCACCCAGAAAACACTTGATTGAGTGGTGAGAGCTGAGATGTGGGAGAGGAGGACAGCCAGGCAACTCCAGAAGGTCATTCTAAGGTCCTTTCCACCAAAGGACTCAGCCCTAGAGGAGGTCGCAGGGGGCTGGCTTCTTTGTCGACTAGATACCTCCAAGGACCATGAGACCCTTTCAAACTGCAGGACACAGCCTGTTTGGGTTGCAAACTGGCCAGGGCAGCCGTGGCCAGCATTTTTAAAAGGCAGAGTGGGCGGGCTGTGGAGCATACTGAAGCACTCAGGGTTGACTACATGTAGATATTAGGTCAAGAACCCAGCATTATGTGTGGCAAGCACACTCAAATGCTGAGCTGTGATGTGACATGTATTTCTCACCATGGGTCATGCTGTGACACTGAGGGAGTGGGTCCTGGCTGCTGTGCTCATCAAGGTTGAGGCAGGCCCTAGTGGTAGGGACCAGTGAGCCTGGATTTCACAGTCCAGCAGCAGCACACCTAAAATGAAGAAGCCAGAAAACCCAAGATACCCCAAGGCACTTGGGCGAAGATGATCTTGTTTGTAGTACTGAGTGTTGCTATAAATCAGAAGCCTGCATTGCTAGAGGCTCCCTCCTCAGTAGGCCTTGAGGGTCCTGGACTCTGGGTTTCATCCCACCCATTGAAGGTGTTTAAAGAAAACTCCAACAGTCATGCCTCCTAGTCAGGTGCAGGGTTATGAAGGGTATCTGTGGAGCTCGTCTAACAATGATCCCACTTCTGCTGTCTTCCAGGAACATCGTGAAAGGCATGAGGGAGCTCCGGGAGATTCTGAGGACTGTGGAGACCAAAGCAACGCAGAACTTCAAAGTGGTAATGTGGCTAGTGGCTGTGGCTGGTTTATGCAGCCACAGGTCAGTTTGGGTGGGGGACAACGCAAGCACTAGCAAGACCCTTGCTTCCCCCCCAACCTAGAGATGTCACATGATGCCTATGCCCACCTTCTTCTGCTCTTAGCAGATGTTGCTAATTGATCCCAAAGTATTTTCCCACGGAGCCTGGGATGCACCCTTGTAGAAATAATTAATTAAATTGTTTAACAGTATTTATATTATTGTTAATAATTGGTGGCTGTTAATCCTTAACCAGCAATTATAAATGAGCACACAGACACCACATGGATTTTTAACAAACCTTGGCCTGAATTGAGCAATCTTGGCCCATCTAAGCTAGCTCTTAATTCTATTTCTAAATAAAGCCCCGTATAATATACATACATCCCCTGGGCTGTTTTTCTCCATGCTATGCTGATGTTCCAGGTCACGTGGAATGAGGTTCTTTTCTCTAACCCATGGCGTGTGTCCTCCTTCCTGCTCTGTTTCTTCTCTTGGAGTCTTCTCTTACCCATCAACCGCTCTGCTTCAGAAGCCTGCACACCTTAGTCCCGCCTTCCTATACTCTTTCTGCCCAGCTCATTTGGCCATCAGTGACTTTTATTCAACCAATCAGAGAATGCCTCAGAAGGGACAGACGGTAACCAGATTTCAGCATTGAAATCAGCCTATCAGAAGCGATGTTATTAGACCTTCCCCAACACACCCTCTTCATCAGGGCACTGTGGATGGTTGCCTCCTAGAGCAGAGTTGAGATCTACTGCCATCTCTTGTGGTATTGCTTGCTTCTTTACAATCTTTTTTTTTTTTAAATACTTTATTTTTTTTTTCTTCAAGTTACATCTCAGTCACAAACCCCTCCCTATTCCCCCTTCCTATCCCACCCTTCCACCCTCTTCCCCCCAGAAGTTTCCCCTTTCAGTCCAACAGATGGTTCCTTCTCTTATAACAGTAAGTATTATACAAAACAATAGATATAAATATGCCACATTTATGAGAGTTAAATGGCCCAGTATACCTTCCCAATGTCCAGTTTATACATATTTGGCCCCTGACTTTAACATGATGTTAAAGTCAGGGGCCAAATATGATGTTAAAGTCAGGGGCTTCTTTACAATCTTAATGAGTGCCGCGGACTCTCCTTTCATGCCATGACTCAGGGGTGTGTTCTTAGACACTTGTTCCTCCAAAACCTGAGCCACAGCTGTTTTTATTGTTCTCAGTTGTTTATTATTCTCACAGTTTAAAGTTCTCACTGAATTTTAGGTCAACTGTATGTCTCTAGAAGGTGTCTGGTAGATAGCCTCCTGTACCTGTGGCCTCTTGCCTTCTCCCACCTCTGGAAGAGACTGCAGGGTTCTCAGTGGGTAGAGCCAGGAGAGGAGAGAAGAGAAAAAAATGGCCATCCGTGGGAGAGGGGAAGCTTCGATGCTAGAGGGATGAGGAGTGAGGAACTTGGAATGGCTTGGGAAATGGAGTTGTGGCCCAGCACAGCATGCAGTGGGCAGATTTGCTAGTTGGGAAACAGAGGGCCACATAGACAAACTGAAGAAGTTGGAGCCTAACCTGAGTCTCTTCCTCTCTGCCAGATGGCGGCCAAGCACCTGGCAGGGGTCCTGCTGCATTCCCTGAGTGAGGAATGTTACTGGAGCCCCCTGTCCCACCCTCTTCCTGAGTTCATGAGCAAGGAAGAGAATTCTTTCGTCACCCAGACCCTTCAGAAACCTCATCTGTATGAAGGAGACAAGTGAGTACCATCTGCCCTCTTGTACACACTGGTCTGAGTATATATGGGGCCCGTCCCTGCCGGTGGCTCTTTCCTGTACCCTGCTTTCCCAGCCTCCACCTTGCACAGTGCCAGGCAGACATGTTAGAGACTAAGGAAAGATGGTCTGTGGTGGGGTTGGAAGAGAATTCTGCTGGGCTCCTGGAAGTCACACAATTGTAGGTTTCCTGACACACCCCTTTGATGTGCTCATTGAAGGTGGCATTGATGTGCCCGTTGAAGGTGGCATCTGTAGTCAGCAGCAGGGCCTCTTGGTTTCTTCCCATGCTTCACCTCAGGCTGGGGATGGATGGGCTATTTCTTCTCCAGGGTGGCAGCAGCCTTTGAGGTTCAGAGCTCTGGGGCTTGCTAGAGCTGCACATGATATACAGTGCCTGTGAATTATGCAGGAGAGGGTCACCTTACCAGGCTGATGTTGGCTCGGGGCACAAGAACCGCTCCGGGGTGGCCAGAGGTGCTGTTGGTGTGGGCTGGGCTACAGCCAGGGATGCTGTTGTCTTTTCCAGTCTCTACTGCCCAAAAGACAACATAGAGGAGGCCCTCCTGCTGCTGCTCATCAGCGAGTCCATGGTAAGCCCCCCCTACCCCCCCACCCCCCCACCCCCACCCCCGCAACATTGACCCCAGAGGGTTGGGTATGGAGAATGATGGGATAGGCACCACTGGCTGTGTATGCATGGCTTAGTCAAGCTCTGCCTCCCAGGGATGCCCTGAAGGTGTGAGCTTTTTGGCTCTGCGCGCGCACACACACACTGCAAGTCTGGCTCATCAGTCTTGGGTTTGGCCACACTAGCTAAGCTGGGCTATGCTGAGAGACTTAATGTCTGTTCCCAGGTGGGTAGGGACTGAGTGCATGTCAGTCCCTCTTCTGGAATTAAAAAAAAAGTGAGTCTCACAAGTCAGCAGTCTGCAATGAGCAACCGTGTGCTGGGTGCTGTGACTGACATACGGGAACAGATAGTGAGCTGAAGCTAAAGGATGTGCATTTTGGAGGCACAAGACCCTCACTTGGGCTCCAGCACTGTACTTGTTAGCTGAGGGCCAGGGTCAGTCATTCAGTCTTTCTGAGCCTTGGTTTCCTCTTCATAAGATGGTAACTCAGAGGTAAGTGTGGGTAGAGTTCACGTTCATGCCACAGCTGTCGATTGTCTGCCTTGTACCTGGCTCACAGATGCAGCAGTAAGCAAAATGGAGTCAAGCCCCAGCCCTCATACAGTTCACATCTCAGTAAGCCGTGGTAGTAATAAAGTAGTGAATGACTCCTGTATCCAGCTATCCGCATTTGCATACTATGGAAAAATAAGGCAGTGGGGGATCCACCTCCCATACCCTGGGCAGATATGTACGAGAGTGTGCATGTGTACACACCCATGGTGACTAAAGTACTCAGTAGTGTTTTCTGAGTGCTTTGGAGGCTCCTCAAAGGACAGCATGGTATGGTTGGGAAGCCCTGGAGGTGTGCGATGAAGGATGGATCTCTCCCTCCAAGGGAAGCTCAAGAAAGAAGGGACATGGACTACAGAAGTCTGAGCAGCTGGGTCCGAGTCCTTCGGTGCTGAAGCCTGCCAGTGCCGCTCAGCTGAGACAACCAGGTTGAGAAACAGGTGTCTTAGGTGATCCATCTGGGAAGTAGGGGGCCACTCAGTGATCACGAATGAGTGTTTCTTTGGCTGTCAGTATGGGTGATGCCAGGGCTTGTCCAAGGCACTTGGTGTGGGTCACCTCTGGCTGCATAAGTTTCCTGGTACATGGGCATGAGGAGGGATACTGAACTGCAAGGCAGGGAGTCTGCCCTTCCTCAGCCAGGCCAGATCAGTCCAGATCTGAACATTGCTGAGTAAAGGGTATTTGGAGCCAGGGTGCCAGCTGACCAGGCATTGTCACAAAAGGCATCCTGAGTGCATGCTTGCTACTTCATGGGGAGGGACACCTAGCAGCTTAGCCAGATTTGGAGACAGAAGTACCAAGTGTCAGCGGATTTGTTCACTGGGGAACTGGAAATGACTCCTTTCTCTGACCACAGACTGAATCTCAGTTTTAAATGTTAGTTTAGTTCCCCCCCCCCCCCATGACAGGGTTTCTCTGTGTAGTCAGTCCTGGCTGTCCTAGAACTCACTCTGTAGACCAGGTTGGCCTCGAACTCACAGAGACCCACCTGCCTCTGCCTCCTGAGTGCTGGGATTAAAGGCCTGCGCCACCGACTTATTTTAGAATCTTGATGAGGAACTATTGGAGCTCCCTCACCTTGCCATTGCATCATGTACGCCCTCCTGTGGGGCTACACTGGTGTCACCTGTCTCCGGAGATGTGGATACACGTCGCTCATGTGTGTCTTTACAGATGAGGAAGTAAGGGAAGGGGCTCAGGATGGTGTGTATCTTGGTCAAGGTTGTGTAGCAATAAGCTTTGTTTTCATGATGTGAGCCATGTAATCTCACAACTCTTCTGCAAGCACAAGCCCCAGAGCCCAGGCTCTTAGATCTGCCCCATTACCTGCTCTCTGATCCTTATTTTTCTTATCCATAAATGAGTGAGGTAATTTTGAAAATAAAATGCATGGAGTCTTGGGAGAGTCTGTTGACAGACGTGGGCCACAGTCCCTGTGTGTCTGTCTCCTCAGAAGAGACTGAGGCGGTTGGTTTTAATTCCAGCTTGACACAATCTCACGTCACCCGCGGAAAGGGAATCAGCGAGAGATTGTCCAGATCAGATTGGCCCGTGGGAGTGTTGGGGGGGTTACCTTGATCACATAAGTTGAGGTGGGAAGACCCACTGGTTGTGGGTGGCACGGTTTCCTGGGCGGGGCTTCAGGACTGTCAGAGTGGGGAAACTGATCATAGTGCGGATCCCAGTGCTGCACCTGTTAGTCCCTGTCCCTGACTGTGTGTTACATGACCAGTTCCCTCGTGCTCCTGGTCTGCGAATTGCCTGCTGTGATGAAGTGTGACCTGGAGCAGTGAGCTACAATAAGCCCTCCCCCAGGCTCTGTCTCTGTCTCTTTCTCTTTGGAGACAGGGTCTCAATATGTAGCCCTGGCTCTGTTGGAACTCACCATGTTAGTCCTGTCAGTGGTTCTCAGCTGTGGGTCGTGACCCCTTCAGGGATCACGTATCTGATGATATCCTGCGTATCAGCTATTTACATTATGATTCATAACAGCAGTAATGAAGTAGCAATGAAATTTTGTGGTTGAGGGTCACCACAACATGAGGAACTGTATTAAAGGGTCGCAGCATTAGAAAGGTTGAGAAACACTGCACTCTGTAGACCAGGCTGGCCTTTAACTCACAGAGATCCACCTCTCTCTGCCTCCCAAGTGCTGGCATTAAAGACTTCACCACCACGCCCTGGCTAGCCCTTTCTCTCTTAAATTGCCCTTATCACATACTCCCCCCGCCCCCCACGCCATTTTCTATGGCTTCTTGTGGGTCAGAGCCAGGACCTGGAACTGTGACTGAAGGTTATTGACACCCCTGACCCAGATACCTTAAGCTGCCCTAGGGCTCAGAGCAAAGAATGATGGCCTGTTACTAGAATGTGGCCCACCCCTGGCGCCTGTGAATTCCCTGAATATAGCCTTCCTCCTCTTTCCTTTTTACCTTGAGAGTAGCCTGCTGACCTGTCCGGGAGTTGCAGAGCTCCACGCTAGCTAGCTAGCCAAGTATGGCCCTGGGAAATTCTTTGTGCTGGGTAGAGAGGCTGCACGGTTTGGTTTGCATGGATTGCTAGGAGGATGTGTCTCCTTGGATTGACTGGTTTGTTTCTCTTGCCACCCCAATCGCAGCAGACATTTGGAAGTGAGGGATCTGGGCACAATCTTAGTGCCCCATCTATGGACGCCCCTCTCCCTTCACTACAGAGCTGGCCTCTGTGGCTCAGAGATGTCAAAAGGGCCTTTCTTTCGTGTCCTCCTTTCCTCTAGTTACGTGCTTTTCATTTTGTTTTGTTTCGAAACAGTCTCTCTAGCTTTGACTGGCTTGGAATTCACTGTAGTCCCGGCTAACCTTGAACTCACAGAGACCCACCTGCTTCTGTCTCCTGAGTGCTGAGATTAAAGGCGTGTGCCACCACACCCAGCACATTCTTTCTATTAATTTGCTTATTTTATCTGGATGGTGTGCTTGTGGTCAGGTACACAACACAGTGTGATTGTGGAGGTCAGAGGACAGCTTGTGGAAGTTAGCTCTCTCCTTTCACTGTGTGGGGGTCCTGGGGATCACAATCAGTCAGCACACTTCACCTGCTGAGCCATCTTGCTGACACCTCCAGTTGTATTGTTGAGTAGCCGGAAGGTGACTTGAACTATGGGTTGCTTCAGGTCCTGCTCTGACCCCCTCAGTTCAACCCTAAGGTTCCATGAACTTTGAGCGTGGTCTCTGTGCGCCTGAAGGATTTTCCTCATCTCTTTGCTACTGCCTGGTCCTGGCTCCAGAGCAGCCCCTGGCAGCCTTGTCTGTGGCTTTGCAGTGTCTCTCAAGGTAAAAGCCACTCCTGCGGTGCCAGCCCCATGGGTCACTGTCACCATTCCTCCTCACCTCCAGGATGTGCAGACCAGCCACCCGGCAGAGCATATCTGTGGGTATCTGAGTGCCGTAGCCCCACTTTTATGGTTAGGAACTCAGAGAGTAGTTGTATGGGGTCTACATGCATGCCTGGTGCCAGTTTATGGCTTTTGTTATGTGCTAACCCATGTGATAAGATGAGGAAACCATGTCTTTAGAGAGATAAATAGAGATCACCAATGTTTCCCCAGTAACATAAGGGTCTTAATTTATGACTGCTTGAAGATCTGTGTTTTGGACCCACTTGTGTATCTTTAGGGCTAAAAGAGCATTTCAGATTCCACTCACTCACATCTATACATCTGCCAGTCTCCCCACCAGCCACTCATCCATGCATCTATCTGCCTGCTCACCCACCTGTCTGTACACTCACCCACCGCCTATCCAACAATCTATTCATCTCTTAATCCTTCCTGAGCAACTGTCTGGTGCTGGACCATGCTCAGCACCACATATAAAATAAAAACAGTTTTAAAGTCCTATCCCCCGTGCACTCCCACCCAGTGCAGTAAGAGTTAAAGCCAGCTGAATCTTGGTACTGTTTTTTTTTAAAGATTTATTCATTTATTTTACGTATGTGAGTGCTTTTATCTTCATACACCTGACATCTCAGTATAGATGGTTGTGAGCCACCATGTGGTTGCTGGGAATCGAACTCAGGACCTCTGCAAGAGCAGACAATGCTCTTAACCACTGAGCCATCTCTCCAGTCCCTTGGTACTGTTTTTGTTGAGCTGGAAAGGAATTCATTGCGGGTGTGGCCTCTCAGAACTGGAAAGGTACAGAGGCCTGATAGGGAACAAGTGTGGGGGAGGTTGGGGTGTCTCTGGGGACCAGGACCCTTCACCTTAACAAATTAGCTCTGTGCTGTGTTACCAGTACCACGTACCTGGCTGTGTAGGTCTTGTACTTGTCATTCATAGCTGAGCAGGATTCTTCTCTCCCTGAACCTGTCTTCTCATCTGTAAGATGGAGTTAATAAGGCCTCTGTGGAAAGAATTTGGGTAGATTAAGTAAGAAAAATGAATACAAAGCTATCTCTTTGGGTTGTCTGATGCTTTTTTTTTGGAGGGGGGGTCCTGGGGTGGGAGAAGGCTTGATTCTGACTTAGTGGCCTTTGAAAACATGTAGGTTTTAATCTAGTTGGGAGATTGAGTCTGTTGTTTTAAAGAAAGGGGCTTCCTAGGACTCAGCATATGAGACACATGGCATCCTAGCTCTTGGCACCTGGTTTGCTCTAATGCAACGCCTTGCTCTACAGAAGGCTGCCAGCTCAGAGCCTGTGATTCAGTACCCGTGACAGGAAGACAGGGACATCTGCCACAGGAACTGTGCCGCTGGGTAGTGAAACCTGTCACCAGAGCACAGTAGCTCTTGGCTCTGTGGACTGGCAACTCAAGAGCTGGTGGTAATTGTGTCTGCCAGTGGGGGACAGCAGCAGGAGCTGGACATGAGGGTGTCCTCCAGGGAGGGCGAGCATCACTGGGTACAAATGCTTCCTCGATGCTTGTTTTTGGGGTAATTATTGGAGTGTCAGCAGCAGGTCCCTAGGCCCACTTGCTTGTTGGAAGAGGGTGTCTCTGTCACGCCTTTGAGCAGGGCTCTGGCTGTCTTGCTTCAGGACGTTCTTTCCAAGGAGACAGCACCTAAGACTTTATTTACTGGGGAGGCCCTGTCTGCATTTTGCTTTGTTCTTTAACAAAGCCAGCCCAAGGCCTCTGACTACTGGACACTTTCTTCAAGGAGCCTGGAATCAGGGAAGCGGCTGGGGTGAAATCAGAGTATCTGGATTCAGAATATCTGGGTTTTAGTTGGGTCTCTGCCCTCTGAGTGTATTGGTCATTTTACTTGGCCTCCCTCAGCCATCTTCTATAAAATAGATTGTGAGTAGGCAAGAGGGCTGTGAGAATGATCACTAAGTCAGCCACTTAGAAAGGGTCCCATTTCCCCCACTTTGGTAGGAGCTACGAGGTGAAGATCAGGGCCAGTTGAGCCTCATCCAGTAGAGATTGGGAACTGCCAGGATAACCTACCTGCTCTTGAGGAAACCATCAGGGCCTAGACTGGCTCATGGATGTTCATCTTCAGGGTCTCAGAGTCCTCTGGGAAGGTTATACTGTTCCAGTGCTGTCCAGGTTCATGGGCCAGATAAATCAATGGGTGTAAGGATTCCCTTTCTGAGAGGGTAATATCGGGCCTACACCTAGAGGGGGTGCCTCAGCAAGAACTGTGCCTGCCTGAGGAAATGAGGATTCCTTTATTTGTCTCAGGGACTTTTGTATAAAGAGCGGGGTGAGGGGTCCTGATCGGGGGCGTGGAGCTGTGAGATGATGGGGGTGTGGAGCTGTGAGATGATGGGGGTGTGGCTGGTCTCTTGGCAAACTGTAGTCTGGAAGAGGTTATCCTGAGAGAACCACCAGAGGGGCAAGGGTGAGAACACCTCTGGGGTTCTACCTAAGGAGAAAGTGCTTGACTTAAATAAGGGCAGAGCATCCCACAGCAGGAGTCAGAGGCTGGCTGTGGGAGTCACAGCAGCACAGAGTAGGCAGGGTAGGTGGGAAGAACACAGAGAGAACATTCACCTTTATCCGAAAAACACCACAGAGGATGATGGGTGAGAAGGCAGCTCAGGAGCTATGTATTTACTCTGACAAGTACATTCACACCAGTGCGTTGGATCTGGAAGTCTTCATTGGATCTGAAGTCTTCCTAATGAAAGCAGGAATCTGAGGCCGTGTATATAGACAGGAAAGGGAAAGAATGTGACTGGGATTAACTCTGGACAGACTCCTTGTGAAGCTTGTGGGCCTGTGTGGCCTGAGGAAGAGGAATGGGGAAGGCTGGGGGAGGGATCACAAGCCTAGTTGTGGTGCCCCCTGCCTCTGAGGTTTGTTCAGGCTCCTGAGCTCTTCTGCAGCTCACCAGCTAACGCCTAGGACTTCCTTTTTGTCTGCTCCAGTTTCCCCACCCAGCCATTACCATGGTTACATACACAGGTACTACCCAGCAACCAACACTAGCCAAGTGTTTTTCTTTTAAACTCTACCCCCAAAGCCATGACAACAGCTGGGCAGCCCTCTGTTTCTGACTGTCCTGTGGGAACCATGTTCCCTCTTGCACAAAAACTATAAGGACCCCTGATAGTTTACCCTCACTGCTGTCTGCCTGGTAAGGGGCCAGGTCACCTGGATGACTTGCCCTGTCTTAGGTTTCATCTTCCCTAATAACACCGAGTTCTGGAAATCCACCCCTCCCTCCCACCAAACACACCCAGAGACTTGTCTTCTTAGAGGGCAAGTTCTAGAGTAGACAAAGGAAGAGTTTCTATGCCAGCCCAGAGTAGTCTCCCCGGGGTGTGGCTTGCTCCACAGAGGTGGATTTATAAAGGTCTGTGTGCAAGGAGCTCAGTCTAGAACTGGCATGCCCTGTCACAGAGTGCTGAGGCTGCCAGGGCCCTGGTGTTCTAGTGAGGCAAAGAGGTGGGTTGGCTATAGGAAAGCAGCCATCGGAGCCGGGAGCTTACACAGAACTGAAAAGTAACCAAATGGAGCCTGGAAGATAGGAAACAGTAGAGAGTGCTTAATGGCTGGTGAAAAGTCAGGTAGGAGGGCAGCCAGAGAAACAGTTTAACCCTCATTCTGAGGGCAGTAGTGACAGTACAACTTCACTGTCTCCCAAACATGGCTTCTCGGCAGGGGGATTCCCTAGTCCTTAACGTGCTCAGCAAGGTCCCCTCTACCGCAAGAGCTGCCACTCCTACAGAACACCTGGCTTGTCCCTTCCATCCTGATCTCTTCCTCCTCCTAGATTCCAGTACGCATGTGCAGATGTGTCCCTAGCCCCCTCCTGAGTCTCTGTTCTTCATCTCCCCATTCCCTTCCCACTTCTCCCTGGAGGAGCCCACTCTCCCACGGTCTCCACTGGGTGCCTGGAGCTGAGAGCTGCTGGAAGTGGAGGAGTGGGGAGGTACATTGCTAGGGATGAAACACAGGTTGTGTTCCCACATGGCTGTGTGGGTGGGTTTCACTGGGAGGGGGAGGGATTTCTTGGCACTTCCTTAACTGTTTGCAGTTCCAGGCTGGGTTTACCAGGTTGGCTTTCCATTGATCTTTCTGAGGATTTCCTGCCATTTCTGGTACCCTCTCCCAGGCATCCTCTGCTGGGCCATCTGTGTTTCTTGAGGAGGAAGAAAATAGACCACCATCATGGTTGAAGGGTCAACTGTCCAGATTCATGGTTGCCAGTCTCTCTTCCTGCCTCAGATGCCTCTAAGGGTGTTAGCTCTTTGGGACTAGGAGTTCTGTTAGATTCTAGGAGCCTCTAGGGGGGACACATTTCAGCCCAGCACCTTCAAGTAATGGGGTTTCTGTCTCCTCACCCACTGGCCCATGGGAGCTTCCGCCCTTTGCCTGCAGGAGAGAGGGTGGCTCTTTGCAGAAGGTGGCAGTGAGGAGGACTGATGAGCAGATGGGGTCTTGGATCTGGTGGGATACTGAGGTTTGAGGGTCAGAGCCCCTTCCTTCTGGCAGGCCACTCCTCTGTTGACAGCCTCTGGGGAGCAGAGCAGACAGACAGGGGTGGCGACGCTAGACAGAGACCCCTTTGGCTGAAAGAGAGGTCAGAGGAGGATGCTGGGAGTCATCAGCAAGAGTGTGGGGCAGATCTCAGCTTGCCAAGCGCAGCTGTGGGAGTATATGTGAGTCACTTCAGACCCCAGGATGTCCCTGCTCTGCTAATGCTCAGAGGGCCTCAGAACTATTGTGACTGGTTAGCTACTCTTAGATCCTGGAAGAAGGAAGCGTGGACATTAATGAGAGAGGATGTTAATGATAATAATGTCATGTTTGAAGCAAACACGGGTGCCCGGATGTCAGCAGTTGACACATTCGGATGAAAGGCACGTGGCCATAACTGTTCTTGCAGCTTCTCTGAAGGTTTGAAATCCTTCAGGGTTCTAAAATGAACACTAGGACCTTGAGCCATAGGATGAGCTTCCCCCACCTTGACCAAGTAGCTTCTGTCTTTGGAGAGAGTTTGTGGGGACAGGGGAGGCCGTTTCTGAGAGTGTGGTCAGTTACCTGGCTTGTGACAGGAGTAAAATTTGACAGTGGGTGGGTTTGCAAGGTGGGCTCTGTGAAGCTTGTTTTCTATCCCCACCATCTTTCCCAAACCACATTTCACCCACAGGCAACTCGGGACGTGGTACTGAGTCGGGCACCGGAGCAGGCGGAGGACCGGAAAGTGAGCTTGAAGAATGCTTCAACCATCTATGACCTCTTGAGCATCACACTGGGCAGGCGGGGCCAGTATGTCATGCTCTCTGAGGTAGGCTCAGCCACTCAACCTACTTCACTTCCTGGGAGTTTAGCAATTCATAAAAGGAATTACATGAGGTGACCATTGGTCCTTTCTCACTTGTCGCTTTCTTCTCAGTTCCCTGCCTCTTACTAGCCCTGTGACCTTGGCAAGTCACCCTAGCCTCATTCATAGAGTCATTGTGTGCACTGGGGGAAATTAGAAATCTTACCTTTGGGTGGTTAGGAGGGAATAAATTAATTGATACATTGGGAAGCTGAGAGCCCTACCATGTCCCATGATAAAGAAACACTCACTAGCTGTTATTTTATTTCACAAACCTTATTTTATTTGCACGTCACAACAGCCCTGTGAAATCATGTATTATGGGGGTGAGGCAACCATTGTGTGGCATTACACTGCATGCTGTGGCAGGGACTGGGCCACACCTGTGTTCTGACAGGAACCCAGCTGCTCTGCAGCTCTTTGAAGGCAGTGATTTGGATAGTGGTTACCTGGTAAGGGACTTGGGTGACTGGGGCAAGAGGACCACTGGTGGGCAGAGCTGACCACTTCTTCCTCCCCAGTGCCTGGAGCGAGCCATGAAGTGTGCATTTGGAGAATTTCACCTTTGGTACCAAGTGGCCCTCTCCATGGTGGCTTGTGGAAAGGTAAGGCCCCAGGACTGTAGAGGCTCTGGTTCCTCTCAGAGGTGAAGAGCAGCAGTTTCTCAGAGTTAGGTGCTGGGAAAGTTGGTGTTGATAGGAACTAGGACCCAGTATTGGGATGAGGGAAGGATGGGAAGGGCCTGTGTTCATGAGCTAGTGGCGGTGAGTGTGGCCATGTGCAGGTAATGAGTTTTCATGCTTCTCTCGTCCTGTGCCCTACCACAAGAGTATCTCAGCACTTCTGTTAGCGTGGCTCTAGGAGAGGGGAACACTGTTTCTGCCCCAAATAGTTGTGAAGGGGGACCGAGCCTAGGAGGGATAGCCGTAAGGTGAAGTGGAGCAGCAACCACCCACAAGGAAATCGGAGGGGAAACTATGTGATGTTTGTAGTTAGAGGTACCTGGGTTGGGGACAGCAGAAGAGGCCATCTCTGCGGCACCAGGGTAGGCATTCACCCTCCATCTGCCCAGCCCCTTCTCCAGCACCCCTGATTTTCTCTCAGATCAGAGCTACACTTATGTAAGCCTCTATTTTAAGCAGCGACATGAAAGGAAAACCTTTCCGGAGCTGGGGTCCGAGAGAGATGGGGCTGAGGATGCTATGCATTGCAGGAAATAAGGTGGTATGAGCTCGCAGATGGTTCCAAAAGCTGTAAATACCCAGGGCCCTTTCGTGGGGCTGAGGGAATCCCTCGCCCCCTAGCCCATCTGTGCCACATTCCATTTCTAGCCCCACAGCCGTCTCTGAGGAGGGCCCTCCCTGTGTGCCAGTGCCGCCTCCACAGATGGAGGGGTGCCAGTCAGCCCTGGGTCTCTGCAGTAAGACAGGCCCGGGCCTGGCAGGGAGGGGGAGGAGGACCAGGTGCTGCAGTCTTGTCAGACAGTCGGCAGGCAGGGAGAGGCTACAGAGTACAGCCAAAGTCAGTGGGGCATCCTCTGCTGGGTGTCTGTCTTCCCAGCCCTTCCCCATCACATGGGACACCTCCCAGAGCACCTTGCAGTCACAGCATAACCTCCTGGCTCTGTTCAGCAGGATGCTGTCAGAGCTCAAGGACAGTTCAGAACACAGACAGGGCTGGCCCTGCAGGAATAGAGGAGTTGCTCCCAAGGAGCAGGCAGGATCAGATAAGTGGAGAGCTGGGAGCACAGCAGAACTCCAAGCAGAGGGGAAAATGCCAACCAAGAGGGAGGGGCCATGCAAGGAGAAGATATGTAGGACCTGAAGGCACTGGCATGCCTAGGTAGTAACCGTAGGGTGGGGAGCTGCGGCAGGAGATGTGGATCCCATGCACGTAGCAACAGCAGCATCGAGTAGCTTCTTCCTGCCTCCCCCACACAGGAAACACCTTTAGCCTTAGAATAGCAGAGATGAAGAAAGGCCTAGAACAGTACACTGTTCTGTGGGTTATGGTTTTTTTGTTTGATTGTTTGATTTTTTTAAGTCACCCCTTAAAATGGGGGGAGGACTATCCATGGAAGTTATCTTTAATTTTGAGGGAGTTCCTGGAGGCCCCAGCCTCAGGAAAAGGCACCATAATCATGGGGTCTTTCACCTTATGGAGAAGCTGAACCCAAAGAGGTCCAGACAGCCTGGCACTCTTCTGGCCTCAGGGAAACCATTCCCTCCTCTGGCTCCTTTATGATCCAGCAAGGTGGGCATAGGGAGTTGGAGTGGTTAGTGAGATCCTTACATGGGATGCTCCACAGGCTGTAGACCTTGGGCTCTAACCAGCCAAGGTCTACAGCACTGGGAGGTTGTTCTAGAAGGCATTCTCTAACCCCCCTGGGAATCCTGCATGCCAAATCCATTTGCCTGACTGTTCTTCTAGCAGTCCTCAAAGGAGTGAGTGGCCAGAGCGTGGCTTTGTGGAGCCCAAGGTGGTAATCCAGGTTCTGAAGGTGCGGCCGGGCAGATTAAATATTAAATATGCCTGGCGTTTCACCAACAGGAATAACGGATGAGTACTGTGGCATGATTTAGGTCGTTCCCTCTCTTGGTCTCAATGCGGCAGTTCCATTGGCTGCGTTGCTAGGTAACCAGCATGACAGGGGGGGAAAAAGAAGCCGGCTGCTCCTATTGCTGGGTCCTCAGATGGCTCCTTAAATAGCAGTGTTTTTTGGTCTGCATGGGGGTGGGGTGGGAAGGAGTGGGTGGACTGTGGAGGGTCGGGACTAGAGAATCCCGTGTTTCTAGGATGTAAAGGTCAGCAGCCCAAAGGAAAGCCAAGGAGAAGCCAGAGGCTTGCTGGGATGTGTGGATTGAGGGACTTAGTGTGGCATTCCCAGGAGAGGGTCTCTGAGGAGGTGGGCCCTGGCAGCTCTCACAAAGCCTTCCTTGCTGCAGTCCACCCTGAGAAGTCCATTAGTCCTGTCATTTTCTGACCCTTGTTCTGCCCTATTCTTAGAAAGATGGGGGGTTTTGGGATGTGTCTTCCTTACTTCCTTGCTTTCTGTGATGTCTTTAACAGTCTCATCTGTCTTATCTCCACCACCCCACCCAGTACTGAGCCCCGGGGGTGGGGTGGGCCCTGGATGAAGGTAACTACAGTCAGCCTGTTTTCTGTTACTTGTAATAAAACAACCGAGGCTGAGGAATTTATAATGAAGAGAAGCTTATTTTCCCCACAAGTTTTGGAGCCCAAGGGCAGGGTGCCAACATTGGCTGCCTCAAGGTGGATGACATGACCACAGTATATGCACATGGGAGAAATTGTACAGCAAGACAGGAAGCCAGATGGGGAAGTGCAAGCCTTGCTCATTTCATACCAGTCCCTTTGCAAGATCCATGAGAACAATAGCCAGTCCTTTCAGACAGAGCACACACACAGTGACCGCTTAGCATCTCCCACTAGACTCATCTCTTCATGGTTTTACCACTCAGGGCTAACCACTCTGACGTTGAAGCTTCCAGTGCATGGATTCTTAGAGAACACACTCAAAATGGATGCAAACCATAGCTCAGTCAGAGCCCAAGAAAATCTGTAACACTGGGTGGGAGAGAAAGTTCTTCCATAGATGGTAGTGAACGAACGGAGAGGTAAGGGGCGGGGGATACATATATTCCAGTCATATCCTACTGCAGGCAGATGAGCCTGCCAGAACCCTCCTTTCCCTAGTGGCACCCCCAGAGTTGCTAGGGAAGAAGAGGGCTAAGTTAAAGTGAGGAGCTCAGCTCACAGTAGGACCCCGATCATGGTAATTGTCCTGGTCACACATGTATCTGAGGGTCGCAGGTGGTTAGGAGCTTATACACCGGGACAGTTACTGCTGTTGAGCTTCCCTCAGAAAGTGTTGGATTCAGAAAGCAGAAGGTTCTAGATCATGGGGGACTGGAGACACACACACACACACACACACACACACACACACACACACACACACA
>CAJQZJ010032237.1:615113-669678 GCA_907164525.1 Lophiomys imhausi
CACACACACACACACACACACACACACACACACACACACACACACACCCCTTCCCTCTCTCTGGGAAACCAGTTTCCTCCGGCCAAGGTCATTACCACAGCAGCCACACAGGGCAGTGTTTAAGAGTCAGGCTATGTTGAAACCCTTTCTTGGACACTTATGGGCTATGTGGCTTTGAACAAGCCGCTTAATTGCTTGGCTCTCTTTTCTCTGTTGTAATGCTGCCTGTCTGGTAGGGATGTTGTGAGAAATCCAACACACTCATAGAGAAGTTAGCAAACTTTCTGTAAAGGGTCAGACAGTAGCCAGTTTCGACTGACTATTAAAGAGCCAGTCATTCTCGGCCATTCCACTGCAGTATGGTGTCATGCAACAGCCACAGACAGTATATAAACGGACAGGCATGGCTGAGTTCCAATTAGACCTTATTTACAAAACCAGCAGTAGTCTAGATTCAGACTGTGGGCTTTTTTGGCAGCCCCTGACTTAGAAAAATGCCTGGTACATGATGAAATCTGGAGTACTATCTGTAATTCCTAATTGGTATGGGTGACATGCTGTCCGGGCCTGAATGCCCTTCCCTTCTGATGCTCCCAGCTTCTCCTTATTGAATCCTGGTTGAGTTCTGGAGCCCGTAGGACCGCAGCTTCCTTTCTGGAGGTTCCCTCTGGCCCTCCCACGGTCTCGCCTTCTTCCAGCCTTTGTACACCTGTCTCTTTCTCAGATCTCTACGGTTCTCATCTGAATCCTTTTTTTGTCTATCATCATGTCAGCTGTTGTCACATCACCAGGGGGTGAGGTCCTATGGTCTCCATTCTCTAGTGGGGAACTAAGGCTCAGGGGAGTACCCACCTGCAGTGAATGTGACTTGAGCCCCTCTCACTAGGTTCTCTTCCTGGTTCTTAGAAAGAAAGGGGTACAGAGCCAGGACTGTTGGAGAACTACCCCTGAAGGCATAGGGCACCCCAGACTATGGAGACCTAGCGTGGCTGTGCAGTGATTGTGTTCCCTACTCTTGCTTCTGCAGTCAGCCTATGCCGTGTCCCTGCTACGTGAGTGCATGAAGTTGCAGCCCTCGGACCCCACAGTGCCCCTGATGGCTGCCAAGGTCTGCCTTGGGTCCCTGCACTGGGTGAGTGACCTGTTGGGGGTGGGGCAGGCAGAGCCCAGATTTAATAACCTCCTGGAGGACTCCAGCAAGTGGGAATGAGATGGGAGCATTTGCAATACAGGAAAGGGTGGCACTTTTGTATGGGGACAGGAGGACACACTAATCTCGATCCTGACAGCATAGCGCCGGTTGGGGTGGTATCTGCTCGTCGTTCAACTTTTAAATGTAATCTCCAGAGAGTCAAACAGATGGGAAATAGTGGGGATGGATGGTGGGCAAGACCTCAGAGTTACCTAGACCAGCCTTTTAGAAAAGAGGCTTTCAGGTGGCTTCATAGTTGGATAGAAGTCAATTATCCCCAGTCTGAGACAAAATAAAGATGGCCTCCTTTCAGCCCCTTTGTTCTTATTGCACCCCCAGACGTTTTTTGTGGATCTTGCTGTCTGCTCCCCACTCTCTGCTGACTATAGCTCAAAGGGTACTTCTCCTCAGCTGGTAGCCTTTACTGGGGGCTCGTGAAGGTGTCTCCGAAAGGTCAATAGCTTGAAGCAGAGAGAACACAGGACCTGGAGCCCTAAGCCTTTGGTGGGCTCAGACCCAGGGCTCTGGGCCCTGGGGAATGCTACACTAATATTTGGTCTAACTGGTAACCATATCCAAACAGCCTTCACTTTCTTTGGTCTCAGTCAGATTCCCTATGTCAGAGAGAGTCCTTTTTCTATACTCTGAGTGACACAGCAAGTTCCTCATCTCTCTCACTTGTCATCTTGTACCCCACATATCCTCTGCATCAGCCTAAGTATCCCCCATTCCTTCCTCTGCATTCTAGATCCATTGTAAGCTCCCACTCGGCTGTAGGTGGCCTGCAGCTGCAGGCTCCAGAGTCCCAGGCCAAACCCCTTGCAGCAAAGGGTGCTGGGAGCTGAAGGTGCAGAGGGCTGAGTTACCCAGCCCCTAGCTCAGACTCCTTATTCCAGGGCTTCTGAGAGGGAACCTTGGGCTCATCCCTTAGATGAAGCCCAAAATACCCATGTCTCTGGGAGCAGGGCTGGTGGGGGAGGGCATATGTGCTCCCCCAAGCTGCCAGCTCCAAGGAGCTGTAAGTCCACCCAGCCAACGGCACCCTTGCCAGGAAGCCCTAAATTTAGGTCTTCCCACCATGGAGGAGCTGTTTCCCTCCGCAGCATAATTACAGTGATTATGTGCATTCAGATTACATGGTAATAAAATTAGGATCAAATCAGTCCAAATTGAAATCAGATGAGTTAGGAGCAAAGTAATCAATGACAACATAAATAGAAAAGCCCAAAAGGAAGCTTAAACATGGAGACTTGTCATCAGAAAATGGGAGAAAGGCCAGCTGTTACCAGGGGCTGAGAATAATTTGAGTGTTGGCTGGTCAGAGTTTGGTGAAATCAGGGAGCAAGGCCCTTCAGGTGAGTAGGGCTGAGGGTAAGCTGCGGGCAGCCTTCCTGACCTAGATACTTCCCCCTGGACCCCCCCTCTCCTTCTTTCCCTCCCTCTCTCTTTTCTTAAAGTTAGTTTTCCGTTCTTTTTATTCTGTGTCTGTTTTCCCTGCGCTGTGTACTGTGTGTACAATGCTCACAAAGGCCAGAAGAGGGCTCAGATCCCGTGGTACTGGGGTTCCATATGGTTGTAAGCCACCATGTGCTTGCTGGGAATCTAACCCAGGTCCTCTAGAAGAACAGCCAGTGCTCTTAACTGCTGAAGCTTCTTCTCAGCACCCCGACTTTTGGACCTCTTAAAGTTTGGGTTGTATTCACCTTGGACATGGATTGAACGGTGCCATGATCCTCTGCGCTGCTCCAGGGCAAACCTGTCTTTTTCCCAGGCCAGTGGGTGATGCTGGTGAGGGGCTGTGCCCCTTTCCTGCAGGAACTCTGTCTCTTCACTATGAGCTTTGCCTGGTGTTTCCAGTTAAGTACCTTCTCCACTTACTTTGCCTTGCTCTCTGGCCATAAGGCAAATTTGGGGAGCAGTAGAAGAGAAGATGTAGATATTTTGTTGGCTATCTCCAAACAGTTATTTAAAATTGATTTAATTTTAAAAAGTTGGAACCCCTTCAGGAGGACAGGGCATGCTTGTATACTGTATGCCACGCAGACAGCAGAAGAAGTTGTAAAATAGGATGCGGGTAAGCTCACATTATAGGCAAAGTGTGTGTCTCCTGGGATCTGTGTCCCCCAGGGAGCAGCGCCTGAAAGTGTGTAGGCTGTGGAGAACAGATAGGGTTCAGGTCTTCTGGTCTATCTGCTTACTAGCTTGTGTGACTATGCGGGAGTGTTCCTCTCTGTGTGCGCCTCAGTTTCTTCATCTATAATTTGGGAGCCAACATGCCCATAGAGTGACTATAATCCTCAGGAGATGACGTGTCTGTGTGTGGTACATCGCAGGTATATGACAAATATGGCAAATGCTTGCCATTATTTTTTTTACAGCCCCTTCAGAATAGTAAGCACTTAGAATACTGCTTTCATTTTTCATGTTCAGGAAAATGGATTGTGCATGAAGCAGGGAAGCACATGAGCTCTTTGCCACCATCTTGCAGAGGTTTGAAAGTGCCTATTAGTCTGAAGGAAAAAAAAGCAGATTCCCCACAAGGCAGCTCCAGGCCCTACAAGAAGGGGCTCTGGAGAAACCGGAGGTGTTTAAACAGAACCTGAAGTCTCAGAAAGGAACTCCCTTCAGTCCCTGGGAAGAAAGGAAGGGCTGGAGAATCTGAGGCCTGACCTCTTTGGTCAGTGAAGGTGAATGAGGCAACCCCAAGATGGAAGTCAGCCCTGAGCTCAGCAAGTGTGCCAGCTCAGCTCTGAATCTGCTGTGCAGGAACCAAATTAGGAAACCCTCGGAGACAGAGGAACTCGGGAAAACACAGAGTGTTTACAAACCACTGAAGGGTTACCCTGTACAATGCATCCTTTTCCCCAAGTGTCAGAGGAGAAAACTGAGAAAGTACAGAGGGTAGCCATGAACCCCTCAGACCTGCCTGGGCTGGAGTCAAAGTTCTACCACTTGCTGACTGGCTGACTATGGGGGTGGGGTTGTCTCACAAGCTCTGTTGTGGTACCATGATATGGTTGTCTTGCTTTAGGCTGCTTAGAAACAGGCAGGTGGACCTTCCCTAGGTGGCCATGGCAAGATCACCTGGGTGCTCCGAGTAAGACAATATCATGGTGGGGGTGAGGGAGCAGACAGCACTGGGAACCCCTCATCTAGATGTATTTTGATGAGAAAGACCTTGTGTCATGCCACAACCTGAGCTGGTGGCAAAAATGACAGCCTCCAGGAGGACCACTGGCTGCTTATATTTGAGGCCACAAGAGAGTGTCTGGGAGTCTGGATCTGAGGTCCCCAGCAGGAGGCAGCTTAGCAAGGGTACTCGGTAGAAATAGTGTTAGGCAGCTAAGAACCATCAATTAAAACAACATTTTTAGAACTTGGGTCAATACTCAGTGGGTTAGAAAAGTGTGGAAAAGAACACTTAAAAGAAAAGGACAAAAAAGGGGAATAGATCATAAGAGAACAGGGTAGGAAATATTCTGATTTATTATCGCCTATGCCAGGGGCGAGTAAGACAGTAGGAGGTCTTTGGTTGCATATGTGTCATCAGCCTCGGATTGGAGGTTGGAGGCATTGGAGAGCGTGAACCTGCACAGCAGGCTGGGCAGGAATGTGGGGTGTCTGTTTGTCCTGTGTGATCGTGGCTTTTCCGTGATGAGCAGCCAGGCCCAGACAAAAGGTCCTTTGATGCCATTTGCAAAATTTTCAGGGAGATGATGTGTGATTGATATATATGCATACACACATGTATGCATAGTAATGGAAGCATATGTGTCTATTACATGTAATCACTGCTGTTAATCTTGATAGTCAAGTACACCAAGCCCCACTCTATCATTGTGTCAGTCTTCCCAGCAGCCCTCTGAGGGAGACACTGTCATCCCCAGTTTACAGAAGTGGAGACTGAGGCCCGCAAGGTAACCTCAAAGGGCTGGAGTCAGGCAGTGTGCCCAGTGCTGTGTTCCCATCACCCCACTACCCTGCCTCTTTGAAGAGAGCAGACTTGAGAGTCAGGAATTTAGTTCTCATTTTTGCTGTGACAGCATTCTCCCTATTTGCTAGCTAAAGTACCCATGTCTATTAATACCATTTGTAATTATTGTACTGCACATTAACTTACTTGGAATTAATACTGTTTTTCCTTTATAATTATTGCAGGGGATCCACATGCAGAAAGCCTTCTTTGTGGGTGGCAGCAGAACTCAAAATAGTGGTGGCCCTGTAGGAACATGGTGCATTCATGAATCTCGTGACTTTTCTCATTTTTTGCGCAGTGGGTACTCTGCTCCTTCAGGGTTTTAGAGGTTTTGTTTGCTTTCTTTTTTTGCACATGGCTCATCATAGCTATGTCCAGACTGGGGACTCATCTCATTCATTGCTCTATGGCTTTCTGTCTCAGGTAATTCCACCACAGTCCAGGGAGAGATGCTTTACCTGTTACAGTCTCCCCCAGCGTGGCCAGCCTCAGAACTACCCTACTCCTACTGGGGAAATCATCTTAAGTTGGGATACAAGTAGGGTTGGGCACTGCCGGAAGCCAACATGAGTGTGAATCTCACCTCCACTGGACTGCCTGTGTGATGCTCTGGCTGGATGGAATACCTGTGATTGGGTCATGACTGTCTAGGGGTATGGAAGTAGTATGTGAGTGGGAGGGGGGGATGTTGAAGGGAGCAACCCTGGGTTCCTTGGGAGCCAATGTTCTGGGTGATACATATGTATATGTGTGTGCTGTGCTTTGCATATAGCCAGGTATGGGGCACCTAGGGAAGAGTTGGTGGAGACACATGCGAATTGGCACAACCTTAGCCCCAGCCCTGTACCCCAGCCAGCCTCACTTCTATGGCTGCTACAAGGTGTCCATAAATCCCGCCTCACATGCTTTCTCTGTGTCTCAGGTTGTGTGTGATTATGTGTGGCCACATGGCCCGTGCCAGTTGGGCCTTTTCCAACTGGAACAGGCCCCCTGCTCCCAGGACAAAAACAGCCCAGGGCCTTTTTCCTCTGAATGTTCAATCTCGCTGGCTTCCTACTCAGAAAGGGAGGGAGCGAGCTCTAGACTAGCCTCTGTGGCAACCTGCCTAGTCTGCAGCATTGGCCGTGTTCAGCAAGACACATGTTCCCAAGGCCCAGCACCGGCCCTGGCTCCCCTCTGTCTGCTGAGCGGCCCTACCACATGAGAAGGGAGCCACACATACCGGCCTCCTTTAAGCTCATGCTCTCAGCACAGCAGGCTTTGGGGAGCTGGCTCTCCCAGACAGGGGAAGTATCTCTCTGGAAAAGCTGGCACCTGTCACCTTAAACGCAGACTCCTTGGAGGGGGAACAGGTCCAGGGAGGCCCTTCCTGGTAGAGCAAATAGCTGACTCTTCTGCTCTGTGGTGGTATGGCGTGGATAAGTCACTGTGAGGAACTGTCCCAGGTTGGTGACCGTGTTGCCTTCCCTGCTCAGGATAGCAAAGCCCCACCCCCAGTGACCTCTACATCTCCTCTTTGCAGCTGGAAGAGGCGGAACACTTTGCCATGGTGGTAATTGGCCTTGGAGAGGAAGCTGCAGAGTTCCTGCCTAAAGGCTACCTGGCCCTGGGTCTCACTTACAGCCTGCAGGCCACTGATGGTGAGTGCCAGGGACAGTCGGCCTGTGGAGGTAGCTTCAGGTTTCCCAGCTGCCTCCAAGGTGTCTCATTCCACTAGTGATCCGTCCTTGCTTCTCCCCACAGACACGAGCACACCTCTGGGATTTGTGCATTTACACCCCCCCCCACACACACACACACATGTCCCTCAGTTTCAAGAGTTTCCACTCTTGCTCAAACAACCACCAGTAACCCCTTTCTCCTCATGAACCCAGGTCTGTCACCATGTAGGTCCTGTCCTGCCCAGCCCACACTGCCCTCTGTAGTGCTTCCTCTCTGCCATCAGCCCTCCACCCCACCGTGACTTCCTTCTGGTCCTCACAGGTCTGTCTTTACTCTAAGCTCTGCAGCAATCCTCTAGGGCCTTTGAAATCCCTCTTCAAACATGACACAGGAGTTTCATATGGTTCTCAACCTTCCTGCCACGGGCCTCGTGTCTTGTTCCCAGCCATTCTAGTTCAGCCCACTGCCTCCCATTTGAGCAGAAGGACACCTGATCTTGTATCCTTGAAGTCTGGAGTGGGGGAGTGATGAACCCTGCCCAGTCTTGGCCCATGTCTCCTAGTACCAGCCCCTGTGTGTAGCTTCAAGGGACTCTTGAAGTCATATAGGTCAGTCTGGTAATGACTGTCTTCTGCCCCTTACAACCTAGGTCATGTGATCTTCAGGCACTGTTATCATTGCTTGGTCTAGTGAGATGGTCACCAATCCCTTAGTTATAGTCTGCCTTTGTGCCTCATACCCTGTTTCTGGACCTTGGAGTTCACAAACAGGGCCCTGATAGACTCCTTCCTGCAAAGTTCCTGTGTCCTGGGGATGGGCCAGGGAGAGGTCCGCTTTTCTTTAGTGACCCTTTGATCCATTGTGTCTCCTGCAGCCACCCTGAAGTCCAAGCAAGATGAACTTCATCGCAAGGCACTGCAGACGCTGAAGCGGTGAGGAGACTCCTACCTAACTAACCCTTTGCTTCTTCACATGCGGAGTGATGATAAAATGGAGGGTCCCACAATGAAGTTTCATGCTCTGAAACTTTGGATGTTTCTATCTTGCTTTTATGGCAAAGGAAACCAAATGGCCAGGAGGTCATCCAGCAGGCCCGGGTGTGTTATTGTGGTCGGGTGACTTTGCCCTTAGCACTGGGCACTAGGGAGTCGTGTGGTCAGCTCAGAGCTGGGTTACTACAGCTGCCAGGCTCAACCCTTGGCTCCTGGGGCTCTCCGGCCCCTACTGGAAGAGCATCCTATAAGGAGCGGTTATCAACCTGTGGGCCACCACCCTTTTGGGGGTCTCATGTCAGATATTTACATTACGATTCCTATCAGTTGCAAAATCATACTTATGAAGTAGCAATGAAATAATTTTATGGTTGAGGTTGATAGTCATCACAACATGAGGAACTGTATTAAAGGGTCTCAGCATTAGGAAGGTTGAGAACTATGGTGTCACAGCTGAAAGAAACCTCCCACCCACAGCTTTGCAGAGATTTCCTGGAGTCAAGGGAGTGAAGAAGAAAATAAAACTCGTGCCTCGCTCAGAACCAGCCCTCTTGAGCCTCCTACCCCTGGCCTGACCCGTGTGTTCCCTCTAAGCCCTAGTGTCCCACACCGAAGTGACAGGGATGTTATAGGGGAAGACCTGGCTTGGATTCCTTGTGCCATTTTGATTGGAGCATGTGATACATCTGTTTCCCTCTGGGTCAGGTTGTCCCTAACCAAAAAAGCAAAATATTCCAGCCCTAAATAACACCTGAGACTTCCCCACCTCTTCACATCAGGGTTTCATTCCCGAGGCTTCTGCCTCAGGAAGTTCGTTCCGAGGCCCTGGGTCCTCCTCAGGGCAGTGTGTAAGTCCTTTAGTAGGAGAGCCACAATCAGGCAGACAGGCACTCATGGACAAACAGCCCAGCGCCTTTCGCAGATGTTCTTCTCTCATCCCAGTCCTCCCCTTCCTTTGAAGTCTCTCACCTTAGAGGTAGACCTACCTCAGCTTGTGCCAGCCCTCCTTGATCCAGGGTCCTCCACTGTGAGCTGCTTGGGGACCTGTCTGAGCCATCATCTGCCATCTGAGAGGGGCTGGCAGAATCTCCCACCCATATTGCCCACAGCACCCAGCACAAGGCTGGCTTGCTGCTCAGCTGACAGTAACTGACTTTTGACCTCCTCTCCCCTGCAGAGCCCAGGAACTGGCACCCGATGACCCCCAGATTATCTTCTACGTCTCCCTGCAGCTGGCTCTCGTCCGACAGGTGCGTTGTCACAGCTCCTGATCCTCAGATCCGAGGGGCTTCTGACCCTCTCTGTGCAGCTGTCTATCTCCTGGTGTCTTTATCTTTCATGTGAGCATCTTTGTGCAAGGGGTCTGGTGAGGGTTCTGCCAGTGTGGTTACCCATCAGCCCACTTAGGTAGGCATACGGGTAAGGGTTATTCTATTCTATTCTGTGCCCTGACTTTTCTTAGAATATTGTCGTTGCCTCAGAAATGGATACGTGACCACAACATCATTTGCTTGTGTTCAGCCCCCTACCCCCAACCTGGGGGAGGTGTGATTGACGATTAGGGCTCTTTCTGGATGGGCTTCTGTGTGACCCAAAGCTTTCTCCTGACCCCGAGGACACCACCGCACACCCTGACTTCAGGGGTTCGGTAGGATTCTTCTATCCACTTACCACCTTTGTCCTGCCAAGACCATCACCACCACAACCACCCATGGCTCTCCAGGTAGACCCACCTTTCCCCATAGTCACCCATGAGGTCAGTGTTGGGACCCCAACTGTCACAACACTGCCTCCAATCATGCCTTTCAGAGTCTCTTTTGATCTCATGCACCCTGCAGCCCTCAGGCTATTCCTCTGGGCGTCTCTGGAGCCTAGACCCACTGCAGTGCTGACTCTTAGACACTTAGAAGGCTAAGGCAGAATTCTTGAGAGAAAGGAAATCACATTGATAGACAAGTGAAGGCAGCTCTGGAGGTTGATGCTGCTTTATTTCTCTTTTAAACATCCCATACAGGGGCATGATGTCATTTCATGCAAGAGAAACTGACGCCCTCCTGAACTCAGCACCTAGGAATTGGTGGAGCCAGGAGTCTTTGATCCAAAGTCTATCCTGCCCCAGCTAGGAAGGTCATTTGCAGATAGGGCCTTGACCAGGAGGTGGATCTTGTTATCACACCTGACCTTTGAGCAGCTCCCATATCTGTTTCCTCTAACCCTAGGGCAGTGGGGCTCTGTCTCTACCTTCCCCACCTTCCCTTGGAGCCCACATTTTCTTGATTCTCACTGAATGGTAAACCTCACTACTGGACACCCTTCCTGCCTTACACCTGGCCAGGCAGTGCCAGTCCAGCCTGGCTTGTCAGTCTGAGTCCTCCCTTTCTGTCTCTGAGTCCTTCAGTTCTGGCTGTTTTCTACCCAGGGGCCCTGCTGTCATTCCTCCTGTGTCTGCTTCTCCTCCTCTCCCTTCCTCTCACACCTCCTCCTCCTTATCCCTTGTGACTCATTGTCACTCGGCCACCTCCACCATATATATATAATCCTGACTCCCAGGCCCTGGCCTAGGCCCTGCTCACTCTCTGCCTCTCCTTTAGGAACATCCCTCAGCTTATGGAAACGCACGGAAAGTTAACCTGAGACCGCTCTATGTTTAGCCCTTTGTAAAGGAACCTGGTGCTTTTCTTGCCAGTTACGATGATAAACCTTCTAAACCTTCGGTGGGGCATGTTTTAATCTCTTCAATTATTCACCTATCTTTGAAGAATACTGCCCATCTTCCAGAAACAATGCTTGTCAGCCCAGTGGAGTCTGGTGCTCAGTTTCCTTGGGAGCACTAGGTCTAGGACCTTGGGGCTCTTAATAGCCTCACCTCTCTGGGTCCCAGTGACACACTGCCTTCTGGCTCCTTCTGACTAGAGCATGGCTGGCTGCCCTGAGCTATAATGTCTGGGGATTTGGGTACCTGTACTAGGATAATGAGGTCTGGCGAATCACTGGGCAGGACTAGCCTTGGAAAGTCACATAAACTAAGATGGTGGCCACACTGATCTTAGCTGCTTCTTCATACTCTTCTTGACCTATGTACAATTCTAAACCTTAGCACCCATGGCCTGCTTAGAGGCCAGAAGGAGACCACGTGATGGGGCTGGCACACTGGGAATGCAAAGCACCACAGGGAACAGTGTGAACAAGACTCTTAGAAGATGATACATAGGTCAGTGGTAGAGCACAAATATAGCATATAGGTAGGTCCCAGGTTCAGTCTCCAGCACTGTATTAAAAAAAAAATCAGTTCCTGTTGTAGACAGAATCTAATGCAGAACTACTCCAGCTGCCAGTGAGCGCATGCATGGCCTTGGAGTATCAAGAGAGGTCCTTTTGTTCCTTCATTGTGGGGTCTTAGGAGGCTTCACTGGGAAACACAGGCTTTGGAAGATCCACTGAGCTGGTGCTGGTGTCTCATACATACCTCACCCTAGAGCAGCCACAGGAGGCCTTCCTGACTACATCCTACTGCAGAGGAGATGGGGACCAGAGAGGTGTTCCTAAAATTGCCCTAGGCACCAGCAGAGCAGTGGGGGAGCTGGGGTGCACACACTCCACCTCACCCAGGAGCCAAAACTTTTGGCCCTGTGAGGATGTGAGTAGAAAGGGCCTTCTCCATCAGTGTCCCAAAAGGCTGTTTTTCCCCCTGTGACATGCATGGATTGAGTAACAGCAGAGCCTGGCTGTGCTGGGCTCTTAGCTAGCACATCCTAAAGAGGCCTCCTAACCCTCCTCCTTCCTGCCTGGTGCTGTGTCTCTCCCAGTCTTCTGGTTATGTAGTCACAAGCCTCCACAGCTACTAGGGGCAAGGGACTGGATGGACATTTCAACAGAAGCAGGGCCTTGCCATGAGAGCACCATTTACTGAGGCAGCAGGGAGAACCCTCATGCACTGCTGGCAGCTGAGTTGGAAGTCTCTCCTGGCAGGTCTCCAGCGCCATAGAGCATCTTCAGGAGGCCCTGACGATGTGCAGGGACGATGCCAACGCCCTTCACTTGCTAGCACTGCTCTTCTCTGCCCAGAAACATCACCAGCACGCCCTGGATGTCATCAATATGGCCATCACTGAGTACCCTGAGAATTTCAAGTGAGTTTTCTGGGGTGGGTGGAGGGCTGCCTGCCTGTCATATTGCCAGTCAGTACCCAGAGAATAAGTGTCCTTTGCATAGACACTTCCTGGGTAGAGGGACAAGGTGGTACAAGAATGGCAAGGGGCTGTGGCGGTATGCACAGAGGGTGCTTGGTGGGGACTAGTGAGCCTGTCGTGCTCCTGGCCCCCCACAGAGACTGTGATCCCAGAGGGGAGAACTGCTGAATTGCATGTGGGCACCATAGTGCTTCCACCCCACCCTGTAGTCCTGAGGGTACCACTTGGTAAGGCACGTGACTTAGCCATGACCCCAACACATCCAGCCAAGGATGAAATCCTAAAACTAGCTGGTCTAGTGGAGGGCAAAACAGCCATCCCAACTGCATCCTTTACTTGAATCGGGGTGGGGGGGGGGGATAGTTATCTTCCTCAGGGTAGCCTTGACCCTCATGTTTACTACATCAGTCACATACCCGGCTTGTTAGAGCAAGGTTCACATTACCCTGGACAGGGCAGCAGCAGGTGGGGCAGGATAGGTCTCCTCCCCTACCCACTATAAAGGCACCTATGCCACCAGACCAGGATAGTAGGGCTAGCCAAGGCAGAAGCCACATGGCTCTGTGGAGGGATAGGGGGTGGTGTCATGTTCTGATGACCTCCGATCCTCTTCTCTGCTTCTCCTTGCCCAGACTGTCTGCTGTCAGTAATCCAACCCACCGCCAGCCCAATTTCTGATCCTGTCTGGTCCTCCCCACACATACCCGACTCTCCTGCCCCAGCAGATCCCATCTGTTCATAGCTGGGTATAAGTAGAGTGTGTGTCTGCTTTGATAGTCCATCCTTGTATTGGGGGATGGCCCCCCATTCTGAGCCTTGAAGAAATGATTATTCACTTTATAAGACACACGATTCAGGAGTTCTAAAACACAAATAAATCAGGTGTGAATAACAGGAATCCCAAGTATAATATAGCAACACTGGGTGGTAATGTTTTATTTATTCTTAATTTTGTTTTTTTTGGTTTTTTTTGGTTTTGTTTTTCAAGACAAGGTTTCTCTGTGTAACAGCTCTGGCTGTCCTGGACTTGCTTTGTAGACCAGGCTGGCCTCGAACTCACAGTGATCCGCCTGCCTCTGCCTCCCAAGTGCTGGGATTAAAGGCGTGCGCCACCACGCCCGGCTTATTCTTAATTTTTTAAGAACTACATTTATAGCTGGGTGTGATGATGCATGCCTTTAATCCTAGCACTCAGGCGGCAGAGGCAGGTGAATCTCTGTGAGTTCAAGGCCAGCCTGGTCTACAAGGTGAGTCCAGGATAGCCAGGACTACACAGAGAAACCCTGTCTTGAAAAACAAAACAAAAAAACCAAACCAAACCAAAACCCCCCAAAACAAAAATACATTCATGTGGGATGGTACGCATGTAGAAGTCAGAGGACAACTTGAGGTAGTCAATTCTCTCCTTCTAACATGTGAGTCCTGGAGATAGAACTGGAGTCTTCAGGCTTGGCAGCCAATGCATTTACCTACTAAGTTATCTTCCCAACCTTATGATTCTTATATATAGTAAAAATCCAGAAAAGGAGAGGCCTCTACTCTCCACAGTGGTACATTGCTTTTTCCGGACTCCCACCCTCACCTGTGTGGCAGGTCCTGACTCACTGCTGCTGGTGTGGGTGCCGGTGTGTGTGTCTCCACGTGCCTGCACCTGTCTTATCTGTGTGTGCCTGTGCACGAGTGTGTATTCACTGTCTGTTGGACCACGTGGGACAAGAAACCAAAACAAAGAAAAAAGATTAGAGCCCTAGGGTGAGAAAGGAAGGAACTTCCTGCCCACGATCAGGCCTGAGAAGCATCACCGAACAGCTGAGGTGCCCGGAGGGCTGCACTGTTGTTAAATGCTGTTAAATGCCCCCAGTCCTTTCCAAATCAGATCTTCCATGGGAACCCAAATGTGAAGCAGAGCAGGGGTACACCCTTCTATTCCTGGCTCTCCCACCTTGCTCCTCAGCATCTTTTCATGGCTTCAGCACTGAATGTTCTTCTAGCCCACTGCACCTCCCTGGCTTACTGTGGGAGGCTAGTGTCCTTGCTGAGAGTCTCATTGAAACCCAAGCTATGTGAGGTGTACTGGGACCTACTCCTTTGCTTCCCTGGACCACCCTGGAGGATGTTTATTCTCAGTGGCTTCTCACCTTGCTCTGAGGCTCTCACGGTGTGAGTGAGCCCCACTGCTCTACCCAGCTGCACTCCCCATGACAGGGTCTGTTCTCCCTGAGGGTCCTCACAGGTAGCTGGAGAGATCTTGGCTTTAGCTTGGTGCCCACCACTCCACCACCACCCTTCAGGAGGAGCCCTGTAGGGGCCATGAGTGAGAACTTTTCAATTTGCAGGGAAAGACATAGCTTTCAGCAGGTTCTTAAAGGGGCCAAGATCCCAGAGAGGTGGTGATGGTGGAGTGTTGGTACAGACTGTGGTGTTTGGCATTGTACGGCCTAACTGTGCCCACTCCCTGGTGCTTCCTTCTTCCACCCACTGCCCTCATGCTTGCGTGGAGCTGCCCGGAAAGCAGTGTCTCTGCTTCTACAGGTGAAGCCTTACTGGGGCAGCCCATGCCATGGGAAGTGCTCACCTACAGAGACATCGCACTCTGTCGAGGGGCAGCAAGAGCTCCAGGGTGTGAGACCTGGCACTTTATTTTCTGACAGAGCACCAGGGAATGAGTGTATTCTACCCCGGGGAGAAGCCCCCACTAGGTTTGCTCAGCTAGGGGGGTCAGATGAGGTCATCAGTTTCCAGGCTCAGAAGCTGCATTTCGATGTGCACTGGCCCAGAAAGGCTACAAAACTAGCCAGGACAGGAGTTCATGGGACTCAGGACACCAGAGTGTGAGAAAATAAATCTTTCTTATAGAAAAGTTATACCAGTTCTGTTGAGTGTCCAAGAAAATTATTTCCAATTGAACTAAAACTGTTCCCCACAGATGAAACCCTGGGGTACAGAAACCCAGGGATTAGCAGGAAATGTCATTGAGTCCATTACGGGTCACTGAAAGAATGCCATTGCTTTTCGATTGACTGTGTGTCCCGCTTCTCCAGCTGCTCCCTGTGCTAGCTAGGAACAAGCCATGTGTGGCTCCAGCTGTTGCTAGCAGCTAATTAAACAACCAGTCCAGTAAATATTGCTCAGCAACACAACCCAGACCAACCCCCCTTGGCCTGACCTCATTATCCCTAACAAAGTGTATTCTCAAGGGATACTTAAAGGCCCATGACATAGATCTCCCCCCACTCCCAAGCACCTTGCAGTGGCTATCCTGGTGGCCAGACCTTTGAGAGGCTTCTTTCTGCAACGTCATCAGTGCAGTGGACTTAAAAACTGTCTCCCATGGGGGAAAGAAGCCAACAGGTCAGTGTAGGCTTTGCCTGCCACTGCTTGGGAGAAGCCCAGGCAAAGGAAGAAGCTGACAGTCAAGTGGACCCCATCTTATGAGTTTATCCTAGGCGAGAGCTAGTTAGGTCATGGCCCTGGAGTTACTTCTGTTACGTTCCCATGCCACCCACAGCAACTTAAAAAAAACTAAATTAAAAAAAAAAAATGTGCCCTGCCTGTTCTGCTTTTCTGAAGTGTGCTGTGAGATACAGACTGAAGAAGGTCATAGCTAATGGACAACTGGGTCCAAGATCACGGTGTGGAGGAAAGGCCACAAACAGTCCCATTGACAACTTGGGACTGAAAGTCTGTAGAGGGTCAGGAGCTGAAGGAAGAGGAGACCGGGCTAAGCAGTGCACAGCTCTGGGGAGCGATGCTGAAGCTTTGTAGAGAGCTAGGGAGCAGAATTCAGCCTCTGTAGAGTCCAGCTTCTGAAAACCCTTTTTACTTGGGGATTAGGAAGCAAAGTAGAGGAGATCCTGGTGTCCACGCTGTGAAAGACTTTGGTTAGTGCTGCTGCTCAGGCTTAAAAGGGCAGGAACGTGATGAGGCCCAGAGGGCACCTCCTCGGAACAGTGTGGCCCTGGTATTGTGGGAACTAGATACCCCCAGCAGCTTCCTGAAATCCTATGGGCTTCTAACTAAGCCCTGGACACATGTATCAGGTGGCCAGGAGGTCGACAGGGTTCCTGTGGGGAATATGAGAATTTTAGCAGACCCAGAGTTATTTTTGCTGGTCCTTCTCATGGAAGAGGCAGCTGGAAGCCTGAGCAGGAGGGATAGGGATATGGGGTGGAGAGGAATGGACCACTGATGGGTATACTTCCTTGAAGCCATGAGCAGTGGAAGGACATGGTTTTAGGTAACACATTCCTTTAGCATTAGTCAGGCCCTTGTAGTGAAGGTCACCATAGAAACCAAACAAAGTTCCTGGGGAGCTTTCCAATAACCAAGCTGTCAGTCATCTCCCCCACCCAGCCCTGGCAGCCTGCCAGGCTAACTTTGAGGGCCCAGGGCAATATCTGAAGTGACACAGGAAAAAATGGGTTCTCTTCCCTGCTCCACAGTGGGCAGGGCCACCTACCCACCACTATCTGACACAGTAGGCATTCCTGAGAGCCCCTGCTGGCCCAGCCCCTAATCCTAGGAGACTTGGGAAGTCCTGAGGGAAGGAAGGTGTGTAGGAGCCCCAGAGGTGCTTGGCAGCGTAGGAACAACATGGCCCTGTGTCCAGGAAGCTATTGCTCGCCCCAGAGAAACAAATGAACTACTGCATCCATCTGCCCTAGGAAACCAGGGCTGTTTTGGAAAATGTTTGAGGTGATATAACTAGGTATTAGCTGGAGCCAGACGGTAGCTGGCTAAAGTTGAGCCTCCAGGGCATTTCTGTGAGCTACCTGGCCCCCTCACCTGTTTTTCAGGTTGCACGTGACATACTTCTGGAGGTGCAACCCACCAAGCAGAAGGGATCAGAGTCCTGGGACTTAGGCTAACATTTCTGCCCTAAACCCAGTGTGTTTAGTTGATTGTTCTTATTAAGGACTTGTGGCACATCAAAGGCTGCTTGAAATACCAACACTGGAGGAGGGGGTTGGAATCAAAGGCATTAACACAAACACAGTTTATCACTCTGCCTGGTTCATTAAACATGCTTGGCTGCCACCCTGCGTGCGTGCGTGCGTGCGTGCGTGCGTGCATGCGCGTGGGGACAGCAGCCAGGACTCTCTGGCCATGTGGCCGACCGAAGAAGTGCTAAGCCAGGCATAATCACTGGCACCATCAGACCCTTCTCAGAGGTCAGCCTCTCCTTGGCTAAGCTGGGTTGACATCTAGCATTTCCCATCCCAGGCTACCATCTCATGAGCACCTCTGTGGTCTTCCTCTGTGAGACTCGGGTGGACACTGAGACAGAGCAGGCCTGGCCTGCCTCTTCCGTGTGAAGTTATCAGGTCTTTGAGGGTTGCCATACTCGATGGAAACAACACAGAGACTAAGACTATACCAGGCCGGAAGCTACCCTTGTCCTACCTAAAAGCTTCTCAAATAGTCACCTGAGATGGCAAGGCCCTGCGTGCTTTATGTTCAAGTCTGGAGAGGTTATGAGGGGAGGGGGCTTGTCTGGCCTGTGGTAGAAGGAAGTTAGGAGGCTGGTGGAGTGGGGTCAGCCAGTAGTCAACACTGCACATAGATGCGTATAGCCGGTCCAGGGCACAGTGTGCCAGATCTGCAGGCTCCACCAGGTGGAGCGGGGCCTGTGATGGACAGAAGCTACTCCAGGATGCTGAGACTTTGGGGGCTGTTGCTTTTTAAGGTTTCAAATTTGGATCGAGTTAATTTGTTAAGAGATGGAGGATCATTGTGAGCCTTCAAGGATTAGGCAACGTGGGCCACAGTAATCCTCCACACCAGGGAAAAAAATCATTAGCTTTAGGGTTGAGAACTGCTAAAATGGATCCCTTGAGTGTCAAAGATTAGTCTGAGGGAAAGTAATAAAACTAGGGTGGCCCCTTCTCCCTTCAGGGAGGCCATTCCTGTTAGAGTCCCTATTTAAAAAAAAAAATCACACCCTCAAAGAACGTGTGTGTGTGTGTGTGTGTGTGTGTGTGTACAGCCCCTTGCCTGAGTAGCTTTCCCAGAGCAGTGGAATTTGAATGATCTCTGGAGCCCTGCATTGCTTAGCATGACCCTGGCATCCTAGACGAGGTCTGGGTCTCCTTGCATGAGCCAGGTGGATTATAGGCTGAATGGGAACCTAGAGGACTGGCTGGGTGCTGTGTGTGGAAGAGCACAACTCCTCCCTGTCTCCATGCCTGTCCTGTCATTCTGTCATGAGATGGGAACCTCTTTGCCTACTCCAGACCTTTATCCTTGCTTTTCAGCCCTCCTGGTTACCCTCCTGACCTCTCTGGCATCCAGAATCACTAGTCCCCAGAGACTCCCCTGTTCTTAGAGCTTTCACATTTCAGACTCCAGCTACTTGATACTAACCTTTCCCTCATACATTATTTGAGTTTGAAAGTCTTTCTATGGCAGAGACTGGCCTCTCCTCTGCCTACTGCCCCAATGGAGCATGGAGGCTGGGTGCAAGGCTAGACACTTGTACACCCCAGGAGACCCTCAGATTGGCAGGACAGGAGATTCATGGGATAGAAAGAAGATAAAAGGAGGAAACATGGGCTGGAGAGATGGCTCAGCCGTTAAAGGCTAGGCTCACAACCAAAAATATAAAAGGAGGAAACATGGAGGATTTGGGCATCTCAAACCATGTTTTGGTTTGACTTTTTGTTGGTGGTGTTTTTAATAAAACAAGATCTCATGTAGCCCAGGCTGGCTTTGAACTAATGATCCTCCTGCCTGTACCTCCTGAGTGCTTGGATTATATAGGCTTACACCACCACATCCACCAAGATTTGACCTTACAACTCTCATATGAAGAAGTTAATGACAAAGTGAGATAACATATCAAGCAAGATTAAATACATGGTGAGATTAGAGTTTATACCAGCTGGTAGCTGGCACTATGACATGCTTGAAGCCCTTGGGGCGTCACAATTCCTGTTGTTTTCTCAGCAGCCCCAGGAGTGATAGGAACTGTTGCTGTTTGCATTTTACAGATGAGAGCATGGATAGGCTCTGGGTTCAGCTGTTCTGACCCCAGGCTCCATGGCTAGAAGCTGGGGTTCCCGAGTCACATTAGTCAGCTCAGGTCTGAGGCTGCGTTGGAGAAGCCAGGGAGAAGGGGGAACCCTTCATGTGGATTCTGCATAACCAGGGAGAAGGGGGAACCCTTCATGTGAATTCTGCATTATGCAGGCTGAGTCTATGAGGAGTTAGACTTTACAGCGGTGTGGCCACCTAACTCAGAAAATAGCCCGCTTTTTCACTCAATTATATGTTTTCTGTAAAAATAGAACTCTTCATTAAAACAGCACAACAGGCCATCAGCTACAGTTACTAATTATGTCCTCTAAAGAGATAATGTCCCCTTGTGTACACTTGCCACACCTGCTGCCACCCTTCAAGGAGCCAGGGAGAACAGAAAAGCCTCCCAGGACCTCAAGAACACAGTGGGGACCAGCAGAGCCAGGAAGAATGGAGCGTTCTGGAAGCTTTTCTGAAACGTTGCTTCCTTCAAGTTGCTCCAGTCCTGGGGACATCCATAGCTTTCTAGGCCTTGAAGAATCCTTCCAACTCAACTCCCTTCTTCCGTGCTTTGGCTCAGGTGTGTTTGTTGAGTATGAAGGAAAGGCACTGGAAGTTAAGACCCTAGACAAACCCCAACCTGGCAAGAAGGCAGGTCTGAGAATAACAGATAACAGTTCTCAAGGGGAACCATTGCAGGCACTGGCCAGTCTAGTCAGTCCATGGCTGCCTCTGCCTCGCAGCTGCACCGGCATAACTGGAGAGGCTGGGGCTCTTGTAGAGAACCCACAATGAGCAGGAAAGAAGGAATCCTCCCCCATCTGGCAGGAAGTAAGCCCAGGCCAGGGTGACTCCCTTACCTTGTCACAGTACATGAGGTGAACAGTTAAAATGTGCATGAGGGAGCCGGAGCCTGGGACATGCTCCTAGACAGTGGGCTTCTGTCTGTACTCTAGCTCCCTGCTAGCACCAGACACTTGCAACAGGGTTATTACAACCAAGAAGGATGCTTTCCCATCACAGGAAGCTCAGGCACTTTCCAGAGCCTGCAGAGGCAACTGGCCTAGAAACATGTTCTTCTGGGCCTGAGAGGGTCTCAGCTTCAAAGCAGCAGGTTCTGATGAGGCTATGACCTTAACTGCAGCCAGTCACACTGGGATGCCAAGTGCTCTGTCTGAATAGCTGGGCAGGGGCTGAATCTGTGCTCTCTGGGCAAGACACAGATGTCTTGGAAGAACCGGATCCAAGTTGTTTACAGACCTGTTTGTGGATCTGTGTCGCCGCCATTAACTCTAATACTGACTTTGAGACAGGCCAACAGTGTGTACTTCCAGATATACTGAAGACATCCTGGGAAGGGGGTGAATACAGCCTCATGGAGATAGAAAAAGCTGGAGGATGGCAGGGGGAAGTTTGAGCCCCAGCGGAGGCCACACTGTGAAACAAAGCAAGGGAAAGCATGAGGAGCTATTTACACCAGGTGATCAGCCCAAGGCCATGGGGAAAGAGGAAGGAAGGGCCCAAACTGAGAGCCCTTGACGGCCCCATGGAGGCTTACCTACAGTGTGGTCGGCAGGGAGGGCAAATTCTGTTGTAAGCTTCCTCCGCAGTGCTCGACTGCCGGCCAAGGACGTCTCCTTAGGAGCAAACTTGGAACTTGAGGACCCTCAACTTGAGGATCACACCCAAGGATTATTGTTGGAGCTCTTGCCCAACCTAGAGAAGATGTGGCTGGGTTGAGAAATTCCACTCCTGATCATTCATGCTAGCAGAATGTCAGCCACCAGGAGGAAACGGTCTGTGTGATGGAGGCACTTCATTCTCCAGCTCAGTTTCAGTCTCTGTGTCCCGGACACACGGTACCTCTGGCCAGTCTTCTAGGAACCCATCCTAGCTCCGATGCAGGGACTTAAGTGTGTCTCAATGGCAGCTGTGGGGAGGGGGCTCTGGCCAAGAAGGCTGCCTGTGGAGAGTCCCAGAGAGCTGGGGGCTGGTTTGCCCTGGGAACTGGCTCAGCACTAGAACTATGGCTCTGGCTACCTAGGGGAAGCTGGGCTTAGGCTGAACCTCTCCAACACCCATTGTTCGCAGACACCAGCTCCAACAAGATCCCCTTCCCTGCTCCTTCCGTTGCACGGGAGTCAAATCCCAAAACACAGCATTTGATTTTTCACAGCAAGTTGACTCTAATTGTTACCGTAAGGCAGAAATTTTGTCTTCTACTTCATATTCCCAAAAGCAGAGGCACCTCCTAACATTGGCCTATATTGGGCTTTGCAGGGATCTGGGGAAGGAGGCAGGCAGCACCCATTCTCCCCTGCAGCTCCCCACCTCCAGGGCTGAGCCCTGTGCAGTCTGGTTTCAAGACCTCATAGGCATGAGCTGATGTTCAAGAAAAGTTGCAGAAGGGTCGGGAAAAGTGGAGTTTAAGCTCTAGGCTAAGCTGGGTGTGTTGGTGCACGCCTGAGATTTCAGAGGCAAGAGGCTCATGACTTCAAGCCTAGTCTACATCAAGAGTTCCAAGTGTGCTAGCATGCTACAGCAAGAGCCTGTCTCAAAAACCAAACCAAACAAAAAAGAAAGAGTTGGCAGAATGCTTTTATAGCATGCAAAAGGCCCTGGGTTCAGTCCCTGACACTACACAAAACAGGGTTTCGACATAGAAACCACAGCTGTCATTTTAAAGGGAATAAAACACAGTTTATCCTGGAGCCATTTTGAGTGACCATGGTCTGTGAACCCGTATTTAGGTTACGCTGAATTCCATATTACAACATGGGAGGAGATTTTGAAAAGTTTTTTATAGGTTTACAGGACAAAGAAAGTCATAAATCAGAACAAGTTTAAAATACTCTGGCGGGTACATCAGATGCAGGTACCCTGAGATGGAGTGGGCTGTTCTGTAGGCCTGGGATGCTGTCTGATGACATTCTTAGCAGGTACCCTGAGATGGAGGAGGCTGTTCTGTAGGCCTAGAATGCTGTCTGATGACATTCTTAGCTCTTGGGTTGGTAGGAGCTTGTCGTCTGCTAAGTCCATAAATTTTAAAAAGTTCTTTATCTACTGTCACAAGATGTTAGTTCCACAAGATGTGGGTAAGGAATGGCTGTTCTGGAGGGCCAGAACTTATTGTAAGATCAGGTAATTAACCTCTGGACCCGCAGCATTCCAATCTGTGGAGACAGTCAGTCCCTGCAGCCAGGTTCCTTTCAGGAGTGTTCTTCACAGCCAGATGCAGCCTCTTCGGAGGTTTTGTTAATAAGGCCATTACACACCTGTAGTCCCTGCACTTGGTAAGTAGAGGTGGGAAGATCCGAAGTTCAAGGTCGTTCTTAGCTACATAATGAGTTCTAGGCAATCCTAGGCTACATGAGAGCCTGTCAAAATTAAGTCAGTCCAGGTTGAGATTGAAAATGGAGAGATGAGGCCATGGTAGGGAGAGGGAAGCTGCTATGTAGAGCAGTTTAAAAGACATTTTTGAGGTAGAGTGGTGGGGGGGGGGGCGGGGGGGGGCATGTGCCCAGAACTCAGACCTCTCTTCTGAATAGCACACTAGGGTAAATTCCACCTTCTTCGTTGTTTTCTACCAAGTCATAGTCTGAAAAGAGTTGCGAAAAGCCCGGGGGGAAAGTCATGGAGGCCCAGATCTCAGTGCAGAGAAAAGTAAGACTGGGCCTCCTGGGGTCAGGTGTGGACACCTCAAGTTGGGCTCACCGCACACAGCTAGCTCAGCTTGCCTGTACTAGGCCTGTGTGGCTACATGAACCAGGCCTCAGCACAGGCAGCTGTCAAGTCTAAGGCCTAAGGCCACGCTGATTCTCTGAGCAGCGGTGCAGTGGACCAAACGGCCCCAACTGCTTGCCGACCACTCTGGGAACTAGGCCATAGCTTTGTATGGGTCACAGAGGCTCTGCCATTGGGCAAAGACCGTCCAGGCAGCTGGTATACAATGTATTGCCAGTGTGCTGATCTAAATCTCCAAACACTGTTGTACTGTGATACTTCCGGTGTACCTGGCCCCCTCTTCCAGCACAAGGTAGACCTCCCTAACAAGGGAAGGCTAGCACTTGACATAGCTGGGTTTCCTGGCCCTTGCTAGTCCTTAGTGAACAAGAGTGCTAATTCTTTGGACTTCGCTGATGTCTTCATGGTAGTGATTCAGGGCTTCCTTCTGACTGCAGGAATACAGCACAAACATACATGCAAGGCAAAACCCCCGTACACATGAGACAAAATAAAAGGCTGCTTTCCAATATGGCTCTCACTGAAGCTTGATCCTGTGCCTTGTGGGACACAGAAGTATATATTGTGGCCGTGTGTTGGTAGGACTCAGAGTGTTACTTAGCTGGGCTTTTGGGACAGAGCACACCAGGTAGGGCTGGGAGTCACAGTTGACTACTGTAAGAGGTGGCTAAGATACTGTATGATAAAGGGCAGGCACTGGAAAATGCTGAAAGGTATGTCATTGTTTGGCTGTAAAGATGAGGAGAAACTGAGGCATAGAGAAAAACCTAGTGTCTGATGAGTGTGCCTTCTGTGGGCTGGGGAGGTAAGCAAGTGGTGTGGAATCCCCCCAGCCCCACCCTTGGAAGGAAGCCTCACCTGGGCCTGCTGCCTGGATCCCTCTCTCCACAGCCTGATGTTCACCAAGGTCAAGCTGGAGCAGGTGCTGAAAGGCCCGGAAGAAGCCCTCGTGACTTGCAGGCAAATGCTGCGACTGTGGCAGACCCTCTACAACTTCTCTCAGCTGGGGTAAGTAGCTGCCATTGCCCCTTGGGTTGCCCCAGGGTAGTGGGTAGACAGTTGCCTGAAAGGCCACAGTACCTCCAAAATGTGGTTGGTGGTTTGAATGGAGATATGGAACTGAGTGTTCAGGGATTTTTATGTTCGTAGTTCAGTTTTAATTCCCTAGGACCCACACAAAGAACTGGTTAGAAGACTGAGATCAGGGTGCAGAGAAAGTAGAAAATCCATCATTGAGTGTCTGAGTCCGGTCAGAACCGTTAGCTAATGTGCCAGTCATTTGCCTGTTAAGTGACAGTACTGGGATTTGAACCTAGGCCTCCTGAGTCCCAGGCCTTGGAGCATAAGCACAGGGACTCTGGGAACCCAGAAGGCCTCAGTATTCCTTAGAGCATTGGTTCTCAGCCTTCCTAATGCTATGACCCTTTAATACAGTTTCTCATGTTGTGGTGACCCCCAGCCATAAAGTTGTTTTTGTTGCTACTTCATAACTGTAACTTGCTACTGTTATGAATTGCAACACAAATATCTGTGTTTTCCGATGGTCTTAGAGTCTTAGACAACCCCAGTGAAAGGGTTATTTGACCCCCAAAGGGGTCACAAACCACTGGTTGAGAACCGCTTGCCTTCAAGAACCCTCTCTCCTAATGTGAAATCAGAGGAGGCCTGGGAAATAGGATGGAATGAAAACCCTCAGAGCTAGCCCTCCCTTTGGAGGCCATTGGGCCTGGAAGATTCCAGAGCAGGACAAGACTAGTGGGTAGAAACTCCAGAAAGCTGTGGATGATGGATTTTTCACAAAGGAAGTAGAAACACTTCCTGGTAGGTACTGTGAGCCCAAGGATCATCCTCTGATATGAGGGGATTTGCATTCAAATGCCTTTTGCTTTCCAGCCCTCTGGCTGTAGTAGCTGGCTGGAACAGGTACAGAGCCTGGCTCAGTTCTCACAGGAGTTGCCCTGGAGCCTGTTGTTCCTTATCTGGCCGGCAGGCAGGCTGCACATCCAAGTGGCCAGTCTTGACAAGGCCCCACAGAGCAGTAGCTTTGACTCAGAGTGTCTGAGGAGCTACCAGGTGTTCTCACAGGGGCAGGGACAGTAGTCCCAAGTCAGCACACACACATTCCATTCTGTCCTGAGAGGCTGGTGGGGCTCAGAATGCAGAGTGCCTCTTCAGGAAACTTTCACGGCTCTTCCACCACAACAGAAAGCAGGACTCAGCCAGCTTGCTCCTTGCCCACAAGCCTGGATCCATTCCCTCCTGGCTGCCTCAGGAGACAGGAAGGGTTTTTCTTTCAAACCTAGAGCCATAAACCAGAATCCAGTACTTGTAAAAATCTAATTTTGGGCAATCATAAACTAAGACCAAAATCCACAGCCTGAGTGTTTGGTCTACCCTCCTGACCTAGCCAGCCTGTCCCACTCCCACTCAACACCCCTGGGTTCTGCTCAAACCATACAACTGGGGTGATGTTCTCATTATATAGGGAGCATGGCAACAGGCAAGCAGGCATGGTGCTGGAGAAGTAGAAGAAAGCTATTTCCTAACCCATAGACACAAGAGAGAAAGAGAGAACAGCCCTAGCCACACTTCCTCCAATGAGGCCACACCTCCTAATCCTTGGAGTCCTTTCAAATAGTGCCACTCCCTGTGTGTTGAGGTTAACACACAGCATGTTACTTTAAATATGAGTATATGAGGGTCATTCTTACTCAATCCACCCCAGTGGCAAAGGAAAGGAAACCATTCTTGACCTACTGTGTTTGGGCAGATGTTTGTTTTTTTTTTTTTTCCCTTTGGACCCAGCTGAACATCTACAAACTAAATCAGGGCAAGTGTGAGCCTGAGTTAGGACAACAAAGATACCCTGGACCGTGGTACCATCTTCTATGTCTACCTCTTCCAAAGGGAAGACACCGTCTAGCCACCTTTTCTGTAGTGGCTCCCCGGAGTGTTTGCAGTCCCTGCCAAGTGCCACTGGCTTCCTTGGCAGTGGGAAGGGGCTGGCCAAGAGTGTAAGACAGCTACTGCCTTTCCGAGAATGGGTTCCTTCCTGCCTGCCCCCACCTCCTACTCTGAGAAAAAGCGGAAGCCTCCCAGTGGGGCGGCAGATGCCAGGACTTAGAGAAATGAATGGGAAGCAAAATGAGATCACCAGGTTTGTTTGTCTGCCACTCACACTCTTTCTAAACCAAGTCCCTTCGGGGCTACTTGGTGTTCTGAGGATCCCATTGTAGAGGGTGGCAACTGGACCTTCAACCAGGCTGTCCTTAGAAGCCACAATCCCTGTGCTTGGAGGTAGAGGTCTCACCTTCACAGAAGGCATGAACACTACAGAGGGTTTCTAGATCAGCCTCAGTGGTACAGGGCCCATGCCAGTCTGTCCTTCTGCTTGTCTCTGTCCTTCCCTGCCATTCTGACTTGGCTTCTTTCTCTCAATCCTGAACTCAGCCTCAGAGCCTGCTAAAGTAGGGTTCTCTCATGCTGGCCCTGGGGATGCCCATCCTCTGTATCATGGACCCCTGCTCTCCTTTGCCTTCCAGGGGCCTGGAACGGGATAGCAGCTTTGAAGGCCTCACAGTGAAGAAGCAGAATGGCATTCACCTAACCCTGCCAGATGCCCATGATGCAGACTCTGGTAAGATCAGGATTGATCTGGACTGTGGGCAGGGCTGACAGTTGGCCCACAGATGGGTGGTGGCCACCCATTGTGGGCAATAGAAGAAGGTCCCTACCTCCTTGGTGTGGTGAAGAGGGAGGAGGCTGGGAGAGAAAGCTGGTCAGGGCAGATTGCCCTGACCAGAGACAGAGGCCAGAGTCCGCCCAGTGTCTGACTCGGGGCCCAAAGAGAAAGGACTGAGCTCATATCAGTTCGAAGCTCAAGGTGGACTCTTTACTGGAAAAATTCATCCCCAAAGCCCATGAAATTCATATGAATTCATCAATCAGAAGTACACCTTTGGGCTGGAGAGATGGCTCAGCGGTTAAGAGCACTGGCTGCTCTTCCAGAGGTCATGAGTTCAATTCCCAGCAACCACATGGTGGCTCACAACCATCCATAATGCAATCTGGTGCCCTCTTCTGGCCTGCAGAAATACCTGCAGACAGAACACTGTATACATAATAAATAAATCTTAAAACAAAAAAAAAAGAAAGTTGTTTTACGAGGCCAGCCTGGTCTACAAAGCGAGTCCAGGACAGCCAGAGATATTCAGAGAAACCCTGTCTCAAAAAACCAAAAAAAAAAAAAAAAAAAGAAGTACGCCTTTAAGCCAAAGATCTGCTTCAAGCAGAACTCATTCCTCAAAGACAGAAAAATTAGTCACGGTGGAAGTGTGAGCGGAGTCCAACTTGGCAAAACTGTTCTTTTATCCCCGCATTTCCGGGTCGTGAGTCCAGCTGCGCTTTGCTGTGAGGAGAGATGGGTGGCTTTCACAAACCCAGGGCTTGACTCCAGAGACACACTGCAAGGATGCTCGGCTGCTGGGGGAACCACCAACCGCAAGAAAGGGCGTGAAGGGGGCAGTTCCCTTGCATCCAGTGATAAGGGCTTTCCATGTTCTTGTCCCATAAACGGAAGTTATCTGTGGCTTGCCCTGAGGCCTCCCAAGTTTACTGGAGCCTTTATTGCTGGCTAGAGAGAAAGTGGACATGTTTCACCTGCACGGGAATTTGAAATGTCAACAGTTTAAGAATCCTGAGCAGGGCCCTCACTACCCACAGCCACAGCAGGAGAGGTTCCCCCAAGGCGTATGTTGGCAGTGAACTATTACCCAAGGACCTTTTGTTCCTCAGCTTCAACTGGAAGGGGCCTCAACATATGCTGAAACAGTGTTTACTGTGAAAATAGAAAGTCAAAAATCACAAAAGAAGAAAAAAAAATCCCTCAATTTCCCCCCCTAAAGAAAGGCGCTTGGGAATTCTTTCCAGGGAGGCCCATCTTTAGTTGTTGTAATGTGACTGTGCTCTGTGCGGCCATCCCCTGCACAGTGTGGGTGCGTGTATGTGTCAGGGCCCCTGAGCGCGCGGCTGTCCGGTCTTCAGAACCTTGTGTGCTTATGTTGTCACTTATTTTTAATCACGCCTATTGCTGAGCATTTGGCTAATTCTCTGTCTTCCGCATTAAAGGCAGGAGTCAAACCAGCATCTTTGCTGACCTTTGTGATTATTTTCCCTGGGAATAAATTCTCAGTGGGATTTTTACCAGTTAGCCCTTAAAAAGCGCACCTGCTCAGCTGTGGAGAGGGATGGGCAGAAGGCCCTCTCTTGTTAGTGGGGATGTGACCTGGGTTTTTGGCAACTGCCCTTGATGCTCCGTCTGGATGCTGAGCATTGACTGTTCCTAGGCTAGCAGCATGTGGCCTCCTGACTTCTGCTGACCCTGTCCCTCTTGTTCTGCAGGCTCTCGGAGGGCATCATCTATTGCGGCCTCAAGGCTGGAGGAGGCCATGTCGGAGCTAACCATAACGACTTCATTCCTGAAGCAGGGCCCCGTGCAGCTGTGGACCACACTGGAACAGATCTGGCTCCAGGCTGGTGAGTGTCCCAGATACCAATGGTGCTCATCAGCATGGCCAAAGCCACTACATGCCCAGAGCCCTGCCCTGTCCTTGAGGATGAAGGTGGGGAGGTGGAGATTTCTGCTGAGCCTTACATAGTCTTATACTCTTGAGTTCTATAGTTCTAGCTATTTTCCAACTCACTTCCTCCCAGGCTCCCCGATCCTAGCCTCAGAGAAGGTTCAAACTCAGATCCTGGGATCTTGTCCTGGTGCCCCAGGATCTTCAGAGTAGAGAGACATGTTCTAGAAGAACAAAACTACCCACCTCCATGTCTGTGAGGTTTCTGCTTGTATTGTCTGCTTGGCTGGAGGTTTCCTTCTTTGTCTAGTGGGAAGAATGCTTGCCTCCCTAAACTGAGAGTTCTTGGTCACGAGAGGCTGTGTGGATTAAAAAGAAAAAAAAAAAGACCAGCAGGCTAATGATATGGAGACTGCCATCCAGGTTACATACCTTTTGATCGCCAGCCAGCACTGTTCCCACAGGCAAATGAGTGCTGGAGGGATAGGTTTCCGGAAGCCCTGGCTTGGGTCACCCGGATTAGAGTCCCGTGCGGGCTGACAACTGGCTAACCCTAGTCTGAAATGACTCACACGTGGAAAGAATTTAGTGCTGCCCACAGTAGGCACTCCGCAGACAGTACCTCGGCTTCTGTAGCTGTTTTTGGGGTCATGGTGGGCCAATGGCTGTGAGGCACCCAGACTGTGTGCTTGGCTTGGAAATGCCAACAAATGACTCGCTGGAAAGTGTTTGGCAACTGACTGTGCTGGGGTGGATTACATGGAAAAGAAAATAAAGGATAAGAATGAGCAGTAGAATAAAATGTGTTTGGCAGAATAGAGGAAGATGAGAGACTTGAACCTGTACCTGACCTGCCTTTGGTCGAAAACGACCACAGACTGGGCCCTGGGCCACTGTCTGCTCTGGGTTAGTCTTACCCACCTCCCTGTTCTCTCAGGGGTGGCTTTAAGCCCTGAGGAGCCAGTATAGAGTAGAAAGTAGACAAGCAGTTCCCTGGACAGGTGGTACTGGCAAGTCAGAATGCAAATGCTCCGTAATGAGAGCCCAAGGTTACTTGTGGCGTGCTTTCCACATAGGAACATGCTAGTATGCAGATTAGACCAGGATTCACAGAAAACCAAGACATGACAGCATTGTAATAATGCAAATATTGCCCCACTTAGCATCTCAGGATTCCTTAGGATGCTTGGGGAGCTGGGGTTCGCTGCACAGTGAGAGGAAATGTTGAAGGACATAGAGACATAATAAACAGAGATGCTTCTGCTCACTTCAGAGAGCTGTGGCTCCACCCCAGCCTTCCGAGAGGCACAATACTCTAGGGCAGAAAGCTACACCCCATGCTGGGAGTCAGCACCAGCTCCAAGAACTGCACCCATGACCCCCTAGGCCTTTTGTTTTTACTGATGTGTCTTGGATTTGCACTTGGATGTGTGGTTAAAGATCCAAAACTGTGGTGTCTTATACAAAGGAGGAGCCTATTTCAACAATTGAGAAACAACAGCCTTGGGAAAAGCCCTGCCAACTCCAGGGTATTGCTTTTGTCTGTGTTGTTCACAGTGGCTCCTTGAACATTCATGTTCTGAGGCTTATGATAAACATGGAGGGAAAAGCACTCTCCCTCTTCTCGTAAGCACACACGATAGAATTTACGCAAGTCACCTCACCTCATGATTCATGGCTTCATTAGTTTACTGCCCCTATCTGCAAAGGGCTCCAGCATCATTATGCATGTCCCTATGCCTTACTATAAGTCATGAGATCTGTCCTGCCAGGAGCAGCAGGAAATAGACCGAGGTACAGCTTCCGTGGCCAAGAAGGGAGTGAAAGAATGTGTCCTGGGTCTGTCGTTATGAACATGTTGGGAACCATTTGTATTCTCTGTCCCCTGGGTGCCACCCTCACCAGCATCAACTGAGTATCGATCGGAGGAAAAGCTGCCAGGACCAGGTCACCGAGGCCACCACTTCTCCCCAGACTGCTCCCTCTGACCTAGGTTAAGCATATAGTGATCAGTATCCCTCCCTCAACTCCACCCCTCCACTGATGCTAATGATCCTGAAAGATGCTGTGAATGTGCAGGAAGAAAAAGGACCCTTCATCATTTCTGAATGAGCTAATCGCCTAACGTTTGGTTAGGGGTAATTTGCAGCCCAACATAGTTAATACGTTCTGCTGTGAAACAGTTCTGCTGGGCAAAGTCATGTCCTTGCTCTCTCAGACTTATTTCTCTTTCCTCTCCCTCAAGCTCCCCAGCCTCGGTAAGAGTTTACATTGAGATCTTGCTTCCTGGGCAGTGGGTCTGTGAGAATCCAAATGGTGCTACCAGACCCATGGGTGTTCTAAAACCTTCACTGTGGAGAGGTCTTTTCCAGAAGAGCAATACACGCGTGCACGCCCACACTTAGCAAGCATATGCGCGTGTGCACGTATATACACACACACACACCCCACACACACCCCTACCTTCTTCTCACTACTGATAGCATCTCTATGAGCTTACAGTGTACCAGAGAGAGGTGTATGGACACAGACAGAGACTTCCCCTATCCAGGGGGTCCAAGGACTCCTGGGCAGCTCTGGGCTCTGGGCTCTCTGTGTTTGAAACTGACCTCGTCTTCAGTGCCCAGTGAGTCATGCCATCTGAGGGCTTTCCGGACCTCATCCTGAAAGTGGAAGCCACTGGGTGTGTATCTGAATTGGCTCTTAGGAAGGGTCGTGCCTTTTAGGGCAGGGTCAGGCTGAGAGTACAGAGTAGAAAAGGGCCAAAAAGGCCATCAGGTGTCTGCAAACTTCCCCCCTTTATCCACCTTTGCTCTTCATGCTTTTCCTGTCCTCCTTTACTTTTTGCCAGGCTCCTCCTACCCTGCTTGCTCCTCCTGCTGTCAGTGTGTTGGGGGACTTCCATTGCTCTGGTTTTTTCCTCTCCGCCCCCTACAGTCAGGACTCCTGGGCCCTGACTGCCCTGCCTCCACCATGCTGTCTGGGACTCAGTGCTGGAAGGACATGCTCTTTGGAGACTCTGTGACCCGCTGAGAGCCTACTTCCCTACTCCCACATTTCCTTTTTTGTCTACCTTTAGTCTGAGCATCCATACCTCCTGAGGATCTGCTTCATGGGGAGCCATGCTTACCCCCTGTGAGATGGGTCAAGGCCAGCCAGGGGAGATTCCTTCTAGAGCAGTGGTTCTCAACCTTCCTAATGCTTAGACCCTTCAATACAGTTCCTCACATTGTGGTGACCTCCCCCCATAATATTATTTCATTGCTACTTCATAACTATAATTTTGCTACTATTATGAATCATAATGTAAATATCTGATGACATGTGATATGCAGGATATCTGATATGTGACCCCTGTGAAAGGGCCGTTCAACCCTCAAAAGGGTCACAGCGGACAGGTTGAGAACCACCATTTTAGAGCCTAACCTATTTCTCTCCTGTCCCCAGGCTCTGCACAGCTCCGTCCCTTTTCTGAGGTCTTGGCAGGGTCTCACCTGGGAAGGCCCTGAGCTCCTGGAAGGGTGTCCTGCTTCTCAGCATAGGGCCAGCCTGAGGACAAGACCCTCCCTGTTGCACAAGAGTGTGGAAATGGGCCTCGGAGAGTGAACTTAGCTCCAGCACGGGGCCTGGTTTTGGCAAGAGTGCAGGGCAGTGGAACCAGCTCTGGGTGCAGGGTTAAACCAGGATGTCTCTGAGAAGAATAATAAGGACTCCTGCAAAGCTCCAGGGAGCAGATGTTTTCCATGTGTGCCCTGTGGAGAGAAAGCACAGAGGGAAGGGAGTAGGGCAGTGAGGGAACCCAGGAGCCAAGAGGAAGGAAAGCAGAAACAGGATGAAGAACGGGTCAGGAGGCAGGCAGGGAAGATGATGAGACAAAAGCAAAAAGAGGAAAGGAGCTGGGGGAGGGATGTGCTTTGACACTCAGGAAAGAACCAAGGTTTGCTAGCTGCCCCCAGAGAAGGTTAAGCTTGTAGCAATTAGCACTAATGCAGCCCTGGCCAGGGGAGCACATGGGTGTGGGCATGGTGGGCCTGGCAGCCAGGCAGGGAGGAAGAGGATCCAAGCAGTGGTGGGCACCATGCCACCAGGCTGCTGCTGCAGTCGCAGTTGGCTGGCTGGCAGGCTGGCTGGCTAAGAGCGCCATGTTTGGTAAAACAGCAAGCAGTAGCTGGGGGCACCTGTCCAAGGACACTGAGGTTATAAAACATAGTACACTGAAGCCCCCAGAACCCGTGTGGCTGTTTTCAAGTCCGAGGCCTTTCCAAGGAGGCTGGACCTGTGTGTGAGGGTCTGCTCACAGCATGGCCAGAGCCCTTGGGAGACCTGCCTCTCTGACTCTGGGCCTTGTCACTTGGCTTTCTGCCTTCGTAGTGAAAAGACCCATCAGAGAGCAGAGTAGCCCACTTCTCAAGCGGTGTTCCTTGTGTGTGGCTTCTCAACAAAAACCCCAGGGTCCCTAGAACTCCCTCTAATTGAAATCTGTTGATGTGAACACACCGAGGAGTACTCAAGGCAGGGACCAGGGACAGTCCCCTGGGCGCTTGGAGGACTGGGCAGAAAGTTGTAAACAGCTTAATGAGCCATGGCAGGGCTCATTAAGGGGGCCCAGCCTGGCTGGGGCTGCTCAGTGAGATCTAAGTGTTGAGAGTCTGACTCTGTATCCTCAGAGCTCCTATGCGCAGACAATAGGTGGTGCTGGTGTGTGTGGTCTGGGCATCCACCCTACACCAAGCACCCACTGCACTGGTCCCCACTGTTCCCTGGGGGTTCTGCCACAGAGGAGCCTGGCTGTAGCTTGGTCTCCCTTCTCTCTGCCTGCTCAAGTGTGGACTCTTCTAGGAAGACTTTCCTGACCACTGTGGCACTGACCTGGCCCACTCCGTGCCTGTAACACCCAGAAATGGTACCTGTCACTTCACTTCTCAAGTGCGTTGGTGGCTTGTTGCCGTTGCCACTTCCCTGTTTGCTTTCCTTGTGGGTGAACGAGACATGCATCAGTGTTCAGTAGCTGCATATTATGCACTCGGTTATGAATGTAGCCTGTTCAAAGGCCCCAGTGAGCAGCTCAGCGGGAGATCACGAGAGCTAATAGGGAGGCAGCCAAATCCCTGACCACTAGGCAGTCCTGCCCTGAGGCCCAAAGCCTCCCTTTCCTGGTGTGACTCTGACTCTCAGGATAGGATTCTTGAATATCTGTCTACCTGTCTGTCTAACCATGGGAGTTTGGTTCCTCTGACATTCTTTCTCAGATTATCCCAGCTTCTTATCACCTTTACAAGAAAGTGCTCCAAAAGCTCTCACAATATTTTGGAATGAGGCAGCCTGCTTGGCTTACATGGTGTGCATTGGGTAGCATGCCTGCTAAGAATCCCTGTTGCCATGTACTACAGCTAAGGCCTTTCTTGGGCTTTCTTCCTGATAGGCAGAAGGGATGGATGCCTGAGTGAAGTCTGTCCACCTCTAAATGTCTGTTATCTTTGCCCACCCCAGACATGCTCTGAACTGGTGTAACCTCAGCATTCAGCCCGTGCTAGGAAAAGCTCTTGGCAGAGCCACAAGCCAGATTCTGCTGGCCTCCCGCGCTCCCCATCTGTGTTGCCATCCTTTTGTGACTTCCGCATGGGCACCAGCTCCGGGAGGGGGCAGCCGAGCTCTGGGGGCTGCTGGGAAAGAAAGGCGGAGTGGGCCAGCAAGCAGCATTTCTAAAAGTGTCTATGGTGGGCGAGCGCCTGTGCAGAGTAGGGCTGAAGTGTGCAGTTTTGTGGGCTGCCGGGAGAAGGGACAGACTGCCCCTTTCCGATAGGTCTGCATCTCCGGAGAATCTGATGCTGCCTGCAGGCCAAAAGGGGTGCGCATGCGCGTGTGCGTGCGTGTGCGTGTATCAGCTTTAGAGTGAGGCTGGAGGGGGATGGGAGGCCAATCCTACATCTGTCCTTTCTCTAGAGGGGCAGGAACAAGGTCCTCCTTTCCTCATTTTAGTTGTTTAGAGTGAAGATTCTAATTCCTCCAAGACTGCTTGTCAGAACCGATGAGAAAAAAATAGCTTGTGAAGCTGGGGTTTCCCCTACTCGACCTTAAATGTAGATGGTAGCCATGTCACTGTCACCACTTGGTTTGTGCCTTGGCTTTGTGGGTTTCAATTAGAGGCCCTGGATCTCTTTGCCTCCATCCTTCACAGTCCTTGGTTCCCTCTTGGGCTCCAACACACACTCCCACCTCATCCTGAGCATGCCAGGGCCTAATGAACCCCTCAGCTAATCTGCTCCGAGGCTGGGAGGCCTCCAGGAGAGTCACCTGGCCTGTTTCCATCCTGTCATCTGTCCAGAGGAGCAATGAACAGACACAGTAGACAGACTCTGAACTGTGTTTAAGAGACACAAGCATTCGGCCCTGGGCCACGCCACTCCCCACTGCCAGGTCAGACAGCCTGACACAAACTGACCCCGTCAGATACTCGCTCCCTCTGCAGTTGTGGGTTCCTAAAGTGGGCTGGTGAAAGTACTTTCTCCAGGGTTTCTGTGGCATTGGCTGGAGCGGTTTGTGTGAAGAACCCAGCACGATGACTGGCAGATTGAGCACACAGAGTGTCACCCTTATACTTCATAGCAAGGCAGCCCTGTGCTGTTGCTCTGGAGCTTACTCAGCCCTCTTGGCTCAGGAGTGCAGACTGGGGCCCGCTGCCCCTGACTTCCCACCACTCACACGTCCCTTGGCCCCTCTGTTTTCACAGCTGAGCTGTTCATGGAGCAGAGACATCTCAAGGAAGCAGGTTTCTGTATCCAAGAGGCTGCTGGCCTCTTCCCCACCTCTCATTCAGTACTCTACATGCGAGGCCGGCTGGCTGAGGTGAAAGGCAACTTAGAGGAGGCCAAGCAGCTGTACAAGGAGGCACTCACCGTGAACCCGGATGGCGTGTGCATCATGCACAGCCTGGTGAGTCCCCCTCTCCTCCCCCTCCCTCTTCCTGCCAGCACCTTGCTGCTGCTGCTGCTGCTGCTGTTTCCTCCAGGCATCTCTAGGAGGTAGCCTCCTACCAGCTCTGCTGTGAGAGACATCTGTATGTGTCTCCTAGGTGTGAGGCGTTTCTCTCCCATCAGAGTCTGAATTGATGAAAAAAAAAAATCTAGAAGGACTAGTTGGCATTTTTTTGTGACTTCCATGTTGCTATGAAGTTCTATATGTGATCTACCCCCAAAGATTCCTGGCCACTTGGGGGCTTTGTCCTGGGAGCTAATCCAGACTCTAGGCTGTTCCCAGAATGCCTCGTATGAGGGTGCTCAGGCTGTCTCTTCCATTCTACAGAGAAGTGTCTCCTTGGAAGTCTCAAGGTTCTCCAGGGTGAGCCATGTCAGGTCTGGCATGGGTATACATTGAGAATGGCCCCTGGGTTGTAAAAGGGTTCACTAGACCTCAGTTCTAGGACATGGACACAGAACTTGGGTACCAATGGCACAGTGATACACCCATACCCATGGTGGGGGAGGTTTGGTAGCTGAGAAGCACTTAGCCTGTCCTAGCTACCTTGGGTGACCATGGGTCAGTGGGCCACTGTCTCTGAATCTTGATTTTGCTGATCCACCCAGTGAAGGTCCTGTGTTCTAGGAAGCATTTTTGTGTTTCTTGCTCTCGTAGAGAAAGACTCTATAGATGTCCTTTCCCCTGCTTTCCTTAGTTGCTTCCAGAAAACAGAGATCAGAAGAGATGGGGTAACATGGAAGTGAGCCCCCTGCAGGGGTGCAAGTGGTCTCTGAAGGACTATTTGGGAGCCCACAGTTAGTGAGACCATGTTGAGGTCTAGCTTCTGATTGGATGCCCTCTCATCTTGAGAACAGCTATCGAAGTGTCCTTAGCATTTGGCACCTAGAGAACTCAGGGTGGAAATAGTTCCATACGGTCAGAGGGTTTCTGCTGCCAGAAGGGGTCTTATTTATTTCTGAAAAGAAGCCATAGGAACTGGGTTTCAAGTTATGTTAAAGGAGTGTAGACACACACTCAGATCACTTGAGGTGGGACCCTGAGAGGCTGACCAGAGTGTCTTTGTATTGTTTCTAACCCCACTGGTTCCTGAGAACAGAACCAAGCAAAGATTCCCTGCTTGGCTCTTATTCTTTCTGCCAGGTTTCTTCTTAGGCTGTGTGAATTTTGAGCCCCAGCTTTAAAAAAAAAAAAGAAAAATCACAGGCCACACTGTCACACAGCCCTGTCCCTTCCTGTGGCTCCTTCCTGGCCTGCGGTCAGCCCAGCTAGTGTTTGGATTTTTACAAGGCACATTCCCCTTCCTCCTACATTTCAGACATTAGCTTCGCTGGCTAATGCCTCTAGAGGTCATGTCCAGAAAACTTGATTATTGAGGAGGTCTGGGCTGGCAATACTCAAGCACAGCTTTGAAGTAACAGCCTACATTTTTCATTTATGCTTATTACTGTTTGTAGCTAGTTTCTTGAAATTGAAGCAGCTTCCAGCCATGCGTTTCCATGGTAACCGAATAGCTGTCCAGAGTCTCTCCCTGCAGATGTTACTGAAATGGTCCCTTTTCTCTTCCTGGGGTGCCTTGCTGATTTAATGAAATTGGAGCGAGTCAGAGCCAGGTCTACCCACTCTCAGTTACCAGCAACCAGAGGGGCAGTCAGCTCCTGCGTGGGCAGCCCATCCCCTTTCCACAGGCTTTGTTCCTGCCAGCATCCCACACATATGCATAAAGAATAGCAAGTTGCAAGCCTGGAGAAGATTTACTAAGCATATTTTCCTAAAGACGTGTGAATGCTTTTGCATGTTGATCTCGAGTGTTCCCCTCATCTAAATGTCTTCCTTGTGCTGGCCTGCAACTCAGGACATCTGGGCTCTCATCCTGGCTCTGGCTTTGGTTTACCTGTGTGACATAGGAAAAGAGTTAAGTTCCATGTTCACAACGTTTCCTTTTATAAGTGGATAATAATTGTCCCTAGACTATAGTGCTCTCCAATCAAATGAGATAATGTACACAAAGGTCTTCCGTGAAACAGGGAAGGAGGCAAGACTGCAGACAGACCACTAGTCTCCCAGTGTCCTTTCACTGACAGATACTGGTAATCAATCATGGCTCTCCTACATGCATAAATGGAGCTTGGGATCTTTTTAAATGTGATATAACATAATGAAGAACACTTTGAGTAGGTTAAGTTGGCTTGTCATTTATACCAAAAATTCACTGAAACCGTCGGTGGAGAATGAGAGAGGTATCATTTTGTGTGTTTTCTGGGATAGATAACATCATTAGAGAATTATCCAAAGAAGACAGAGGGGAACTGGTCCCCACCATGAAGTCATTACCAAGGCAGATTCCTAGGGAAGACATTCTAGCTATACAAAAAAAAAAAAAACCATTGAACCTTTGTGAAGATACCACCTCTAGTAGGCACAACAGAAGAGCCATCCTTCCCTGTGAGATCTCAGCCACATACAAGCCTGGGCTGGAAAGTTCTTCTGAAGTTATGGGGAAGTCCCCCTCTCTTGGATCTGGAGAGAGGAGGATGGAGTTATTCCTATGGTACTGTTTAGGGGACCAGGTTTGAGCCTGCAGTCCTAGGGTGGGGCTGGCAAACGCCAGAAGAAAGCTCACTGGGAGCAGAAGGCTGCAAAGCGTTCTAAGACGGGAGCAGGTGCTCTCCTGCCTTCTTCTGTCATCCACCTCCCTGGATGTGATGGGCAAGCTCTTTCTGGTTCTAACTCAGCCCTCCATGCAAGTTAGACTTTTGCACCAGACCAGGCAAAAATGTATTGCCTCCTTCACAGTTCTGTGCCAGAAAACAAAGAAATGAACAAACGAAAACCACACACAACAACAACAACAAATCCTGTACTGTGCCCACAGCAGAGTCCAGAGCAAGGTGATCCATGATCCCTGCAGTCCCGGAAGCTGTCCCCTGTGCCAGATACACTCTGTAGTTTCTGCATGGAAATCAAGTCACAGGACTGTCTGCCAAGGGGTCTCAGCCTCCCTCCTACGGCCTGAAACCCCACGCAGCCAAGTGCCTGGGACTCAAGTGTTCGCAGAGGATCTAATCAAAAAACCTGACACTGTCTGCCCCACGGAACATACGTAGAGAAGCAGAATCTTCACCAACATCAGAGCGGAGGAGTACTGCTCTTCAGGGAGGGCAGGAAGGAGCCAGGCTCTAGCCCTATATCTCTGTCACAGAGTTTCTCAGCAGCACTGGACACCTCCAACAAAAAGGAATACAGGAGCCAAGACAGTGGCCAAGGAGCTGGCCATGTCAGAGAGAGCTCTCCCAGGAGGGTAGGGTGTCTGTGTTGACACCTGAATGGGGAGGGGGGGGGTGTTTGCTGGTTGTTCATGAGGCTAAGATTGAAGCTTGACTCCATTTCCCAGCATAAGGAAGGAAAAAGTGATTTCCCCTCTAACTTTCTGAGTTGTTGCCAGTCGCCCCCATACCCCAACCCCTCACCAAACAAAAAGAAAATGAACAGCAGAAGAAAGCAAACAGTAGTGAATGAATGAGGGCTCAGGGGAAATGAATCAATCTCAGAGGTAGTCTGGAACTCCCACCTAGATGGTCTTCAACAAAAACTTACAATCTTAGTAGAGGTGAGAAGACAAAGGAGCAGGACCTTGAATCTCTAGGGACAGCAGATTTTGGGAAGACAAATGGGAAATTAGTGAGGGACAAAGGCTCATTAGTGGACTCTGCTGTGTACACTCTATGCTCCTGGGGCCCAGAAGGACCTGAAGATCTTTTCTGTAGCCAACCTTTGTCTCTCTGGTAGAGGTGAAAGAGGATTTTGTAAGTTTATTTGCTTTTAGGCAAATAGGCAGAAGGCAGTTTTTCCTGTGTCTGCTTCTTTTCAGTTGCCTTTAGCTCAAAATGGCCTTTTTGCCAAGGTGGTATATTTAGGGAGAGCATGTTGTACAGGCCTTTGGCTCCACTGAGGAAAATGGAGCTCTAGTCACAGATGACCCGCTCCCTCCACCCTTGACATGCCTAAGCAGTGTAAGGATGCTTCTCTGTCTGCTCCAGAGGCAACCTGAGGCCTTCAGCACCTAGTGGGGTGGTCATAGGCATGTGAGGTGTTTGTGGGTAGCACCTGTCCTCTGTTTTTCCAGGGATGCACTTCAGAGGCAGATTTCTGTTCTCTTGTTGGGGATCAGCTGCAGGGGATCAGAACTCCCAGAACCTCTCCTTGGGCTCCGCAGCCACAGTAGGAAAACATTCTGTAGCAGCTCTGCCTCATAGTCTAATTCCTGGGGATGCAGTTTCTGTGGTTATCTCTTCTTTGAGCCCTGGAAAGGCAGCGAGGTAATGCTGCTGCCATCTCTTTGTCCCTTGATAGCAGAATGGCCTCAACTATTCTCCTTCATTGATCCACAGTGTACAGCAGCCACACTCGGGCATCACAGGTGACTCTGTCCCCAGAGACATCTTTGCACACTTTCCACGACCCTTGCTATCTCCTGTGTGAGGACTGGGTTCTGGGTGGGGCCCCTCAGGTGCACCCCGAGTCCCATACGACTGTTTTCTGAGGCCAGGGAGGTGGACCTTGGTTATAATGGTTTGTGTAGCGTCCTCACCCAGCCTTCCCAGTCCTGGAGGGGCGGTACTAGATTCCAGGGGTGACAGACCAGAGGTGGCCAGCGTTGCCCACCCACAAGTTATGAGAGAGCTTGGCCATTGTGTCCCTGGATGGGCTAGTTTTTTGTTTTGTTTCCCTTATGTCAAGGGGAATAATTTTGTCTCTTGCAACTTCAAAATGTGTTTTCAGGCTCATGTGAGCTAAAAACTGAAGAAAAGTAGGCATAGGGAACTTTTGTTACCAGTCCAATAGTGGCAGGCAGCCTGAACTCAAGCCCTACCTTCAGCCAGGTAAGCTTCTGTTGGATCACATCATATCAATGTGGGGAGAAGGTTCTTCAGGACAAATCGCCTTGTAGTTCCAGGGAATGTTGATGGTCAGTCAGGAGCTGAGGAGGCAGGGAGGAAGAGGAAGGCTGAGACAGAGAGGTCAGAATTCTCTTGGGGACTGCTTCTAGCACTGTTGAGCTGGAATATGTTTTAAGACCCCAATAAACAAGCTGGCTCAGGGAGTGCTGGCCCGAAGTTAAGCATGGCTTTCAAGTCCACCTGGCCTGTTCTTAGGTCCACTTCACCCTGCTTGCTGTTTAACCTTGGCCAAGGTTCCTGTGCCTTTCGGAGGTTCAGTGTCCCTGTCTGTAAAATGAGCATGACTCTACCACGTACATAGGGGCTGCCATTAGAGTGAGCTTAAGTAATTGTGTAGTGTCACGAGCCAGTGTTGAGGTTGTCTGTACGTTTCTCACTTTGAAGCAGAGCTCCTGGGTCATTTCAACTGCTCTTGGTTTGCAGAGGGAAGTGGGAACCCTGAACCAAGCCCAGAGGCTTGATGCTTCAAATCTACTCACCAAGTCCCTTAGAGAAAGGTGGCCAAGGCACAGGTATTCAGGACACAGGACCCCCTGCCTTGTGGATGGGACCAAGTGAATACAGTACAAGGCCACACTGACCTTAGCCAAGGTGGGAGTGGCTGCCTCCCAAGAGGATCCAGAGGGAAGAGGGAGATTTGCAACCTTGTCCTGCAGTTTCTTATGTTGGCCAATTTGAGGTAGGTGAAGAGGTGCTGTGGTAACAGGCTTTGGTGAAGTGCTTGGGTGGCTCTGCTGGCCCTGCACTCTGGGCTGTCACCCTGCCAGTCTGATTCACCATCTGTTTGCTGACATTACAGAGGAAGAGCATCCTGAGAGGCTGAGAAGCAAAGCTTCGTGCCTTGCAATTTTTGAAAGTTCTGTAATGTTGTACCGAGCAATGGCGCACAAAGCAGCCAGGTCTTGGGGGCCCCCAGACACACCCCTAGAACCATCTGTCTCTGCTGTGTATGTCCTGGATCTCAGGGGCCAAAGCGTTTGATCCAAGGTTTGGTGCTTGCTCCTTAGCTGAGCTGCAGTGGATGGCTTCAAGAAGTGCAGGCAGCTGAGTGATCAGGAAGACCAGAAGTCTTGCCTTTTGCCAAGAATGGGGGGAGAGAGAGACTATGGAGAGAGCACCTGGGGTAGCCGTGTGTTAAAGCTTTTGTCTGGCAGATAAGTTCGTTCAGTAGGACAACCTTGGCCATTTGACCCCCAGATGAGGTGATTGGATTGTGAGTTTCTCTCTACTTCTCCCTGAGGGCATGCTCCTTGTGGCACACAGAAGAGGAGGAGGGGTGCTCCCTAGGTGGTAGTGCAAGGTGCTACCTCCCCAGCATCAGATGGGCCACAGTTCAGAACCTCCCCCAACTCTTCCCAGTTTGCTTGGCCAGCCACAGGTTCAGATCATGATGACATTTGGGCCCAGGTGACTTGATTAGCTCCAGAATCCATTTTCTTAAAGAAATGGGAAAGACTGTGTCTGAAGGTGGCCACCGGGTGCAGCCCTTAGCCCCATAGTCCAATAAACCACTCATTCCTCAAATGGACGTTCATCACAACACTAGAGCTCAGACTCCTACTCTACCGCTGAGGACTTGAGTGGGCCCAGCCAGCCCCCAGAGGATGAGTCAAGACCAAAAGTGGGGCTAGCAAAGGTTTCCAGTTCCTGGTCCTCTGTAAGCCAGAATCACCAGATGTGACTGGTCTCCAGTTACAGAGCCCCCCCCCACACCCCCAAGACAGATAACCCCAGCCAGTCAGGGAGGCCAGCTGGATCTCTTGACTGTCACAAAGCATCCCAGATACCCAGAAAGAGAAAGGAATGGTTGTGGGTTTGGCAACATGAGGATGACAGCCACCAGAAGACCCTCCTAGGCTGGGCTCCAGTGAATCTGGGTACTTTCTCAGCAAGGGCCTCTTCAAAACACCTCTGTCTAGTACATCAACTAGTCACTAGGTGGATCTGGAAGGATCTGTGTGCCCTTTGCCTCTAACAGGGAAGCAGAGCTGGCCTGTGGCTCTAGCGGCTGTGGGGTATGTTACTAAAAGGGTGTGTCCCCAGTCTGATTGGACAGGTTGAAGGTGACTCACCTGAGGAAACCCAGGAGCCAGCACTGACCTAACATGCAGACTCCCCAAGTATGCCTGAAGAAGAGACTTCCAGTACAAGGGCTCCACCATGCTACCCCTGCATCTTCAAACAGGGCCTCCAGGGACCTGCCGGCTCCAGCAGCCTCCCAGCTGATTCCCAGCTTTCCAGCTGGAAAGGCTGTTACAGAATCCCAGCAATGTGCCTGGAGGTCAGAAAGAAAATTCCCAAAATAACTTCTATAAATACTTTAGGGCTGGGGTGGGTGGGGAGGAGCCCTCTGCTCGGCCCACAGCTGGCCTAGCACTGGGTACCGCTTCCCAGGGCAGGCAGGCTCCCTATAAAGGATGGTGAAGCCCCACCCACCTCTGCCTGGCCTTCCTGCCATGCCCTTTACTCTAGGAGGTGTCATGGGGCACTAAATTAATGGTTCAGGGCATAAGAAAAGGCTGCTAAGATCCTTCCTTTCCATGTCAAGCCACAGCTCCAGTTTTACCCTGCAGCTCAAAAGAGAACCTAATTCCTAACAGGGGAAATGTCCCCATACTCCTCTCTCCAGACCTCAGCCAGCCACAGGCCCCTCAGACTAGCCACATTGGGGGCCCTTGTAGGCCTCCTGAGCTCTTGAGGCAGCAAGTCCAGCCCAGGAAGGCCTTAAAGCAGAGCCAGCTGTCCTTGGCTGCATGTCCAGTCCCCTCCCACCCGGCTTCTGTTGAGCTGCTGCACTGCTTAGAGCAGAGAGGCTGGCAGGAAAATGGCATTGCCTCTCATCCTGTAGCACAGGGAAGAACCGCAAGAGCCCCACAATAACCAAGTGAGATGTGGAGGTGATATCTCTTGAGGCTTGCTGTCGAGAGCGTGGTCTCAATCCAAATCCCGACACCTCCTTCTCTGGGAAGGGAGTCGTGTGACCAGGTTACAGCACTCGCAACCCTACACGGTCAAATGGCAAATAATTGGCAGTAGACAAGCAGAGTATAATTATATTATATTTATTAAATATGTATATTATTATTTAGTTATATATTATTATCATAACTCCTCTTCCTGAATATTCTCCTGATATTGAGTTACCCACACACACCGCACAGCAAGCAGGGCTATCAATATTAAAGCAGCAATATAAATCCACCACATTTCCTATCCCTTATTCCAAACATTTATACGACCTGGTAAGAAGTCCTCAGGTGGAGCTTGAGGTTCCTTCCGGCAGAGGGACGGGCTAACAGCACCGTGAGTGGGACTGCGCCGTCGTCTGTCACTTGGTCGTAGCTTATATACTATTTTTACATCACACCCATTATGTTTATCAGTATCTACTTAGCTACACTCCAATTTGGCTTCTTAAGATACTTAGGGGCTTTACGCCCTCTTATCTATACTCCTGCAGGTATGTACCAGAGGCCTGCTTACAGACTCATTACACTTTCTGAACTCAGGAAGACCTTCCTGAGAGAGCAGAGCCATGAAAGACAATGTGGGCGGTGTGCCCTGTCCCTCCCAGAAGCCCCAGTGATGGCTCTTTCTAACCCAAGTGCACCTTGCAGCTACAGTATTCTGTGGCCACAGATAACTTATGCATGGCCACCAAATCCCTGTGAGCGGGCAGCCCGGTCAGGGCACTACAGTGAAGGGTCAGAAGCTAAGGGCCTCTTCACAGGACTAGATCCCTCCCAGCAGATGAGGGACAGGCATGGAGGGAGGAGGGACTCCCCGGGGACATGTGGATAGAACTGAGACACCAGTTGTGTTTCCACTCATTCCTCAAATGGATGTTCATCACTCCTGGAGTGATCTCCCTGGAGACCTGTTCTGGCAGCTACTAAAGTGCCTGGAGGTTGCTGATGGAGCCTGGGGCAGCACCAGGCTGGGGACAGCAGGTGAGACTTACATCTTCCTATGCTTGGGTCCCACCCAGTTGTCAGGCAGCAAATAGCACTAAGTTGCTACCAAACACAAACGCTGCTGGGGTCAGGGGCAGGTGACCACAGATCCTGTTACAGGCCCTGGGCCCCCAGGCCTTAGCCTGACCCCACCCTGGCCTGGTGTCTTCTTTCAGGTTCTCAGGTCAGCGTGTTGGGGCAGGGGGATGAGCCCAGCCCCACTGCACAGCCCTTCCGGCCTCACCCTGCCCACAACCTCTGTGCTCCTTTTAGAGAGGCTGCCATTTGCTAGCCACCTACTGTGCCTTCTCCAAACCCATCCTTCCAGAATTCCCAACAGCCCTGTGACAAAGGACTCTCACATCCCCAAGTTTACAGATAAGGACCACCGCTCGGTGACCATTTGTGGGGTCACAGTATATGTCAATGGCAGGGCTTGGGATTCAACACAGCTGGCCCTTCTGGATGCCAAGCCCTGGGCTTTTGTCCTCTGCTGAGAAACACATTCAGCCTGCACACACATCTGGCTCTTTCCCAAGCACCTACACCTTTTTTTTTCCTCTTTGTCATCCTGGGATTGGATACAAGGCCTCCTACTCGCTAGGCAAGTGGTGTACCACTGAGCTATGCTCCCTGGCTCTCTTTATTTTGATATGGCTTCACTAAGCTGCCTTGAATTCTATTTAATAGGCTGGCCTTGAACTTGTGCCTTAATGGCTGGGATGACAGGTTTGTACCACTGGCTGGAGATCGGGGTTTTGGACTCCTCTGCAGTGGACTCTTCTTGCCAATAAAACTTCCTTTGGGAGAAACTGCCAGAAAGAAAGCTCACAGAAAAAAAGCATGTGGGCCCACCCTCTCTGATAGGCCTGCCCGCTGCCTCTGGCCTCTCACTGCCTTGTGGACAGCATTCACAGGCTTCAGACTTCCCATTTTTGGCACTACATTTTGGTGTCTGGCAGCCACCAGCTAGAACCTTCCTTCTCTCCAGCCTGTGGGCCCTGTTCCATTGTGAGCTACTTAAGGTCCTGCCCTGGCCATGTGGGCAGAAAAGCGTGGCCTGAGCACTGCTGGCCAGACAGACAGTGCCCCTGGTTCTGGTGACCCTGAGTCAGCACTGCTGTGTGCATTTGGTCAGAGCCCTGCCCCCACCCGCTGTTCCACAGCCTCAGCTGAGGCTGCTAAGCTGAGTGGGTTCCTTGGGTGTGTCTATGCTTAGGATCATAAGAGAGTACCAACCTGGAAGTCAGTTGTGCCTCCCTCCTTTCTGTCCCCGGGACCTCCAGCTGGCCCCTCTGGAGACAGAGCCTTTTCCCATCTTTTCCTAAGCACCATCTTTCTTACCTAATTGGTCATGTTCCAAGCTCTCTTAGGACTTTGTGAAGGCAGCCATGTACATCTTTCCTGGTGCGTCTCCATAGCAACCGAGGGCCCTAACTCTAGGGAGCTTGGGGAGGAGGAAAAGAATCCAGCTAAAAATGTACATGGCCGTCAGTGGGCGGGCTGCAGGGAGTGGGCTTCAAGCACAGAGACAGCTCCCTGGTCCCCTGCCTTCCCAGGAAGTCAGAATTGGAGATTTACCTCCACTCTTTGGAACAAGAAAAGGGTCCACTTCTCAGCATCTTGGGTGCCTTCAGAGCTTTACAAAGGGAACAGTAGAGTGGCAGAACAGCCTTTCTGGGACCTGAGGCTGTCCCCATGCCCCCACTCTGTCCCTTGTCGCCAGTGTGGGGAGAGGGGGGTGTTCAAGGCTGCCAGCTTCACTTCCCACCCTCTTTGTGACAATTCCTGGCACTTCCTCTAGTTCTCTGGCAACAGTCCTTTGAACTAAACTGCAAGGCCACACCTCCCGTCTCCTGACCTGGGCAGTCAGGGTCTTCCATCCCAGAGCCCCTTCTAACTCACTCACTTGTCCCTTCCCTCCTTTGCCCCTTACCTGCCAGGATATTCTCTGCTGGGTGCTTGCCTCAAGACCCAGCAGTCCCAGGGAAGACAGGCTTCTAATGTGACAGACAAGCTCACCCCTAGATACCCTTCTGGGGTGAGGGCAGCTCCATGCTGCAGGCCGCAAGCTCCTCACTGGAGCTTTCTTGGACACCTCACCATTCACTGACTCATTCCAGCTGCACCATCCTAGATAGCCATGCTGTAATTATTCTAATTATTTTTCCCCATTAGTTGAAGAGTGAACAGGGGGCCCAGAATAATTCCCCACAGGGGACCACTCAAAAAATCAGATCTAGACTTGAAGGCCTGTCTTTTGAAGATAAGAGGAACCTAGTTCCTACAGGGCTAAAGCAGGACTTGGGTGGGGACAGATAGGTTTTTGCATGAGTAAAGAGCATGGTGATTGGTCTGTAGCCAAGCAGACCTAAGGCCTGGCTGGTGGCCAGGAGCAAGCTACTGTTGCTCTCACCCTGGTTGCTAAGCTCCCCCTTGCCCAGGTGGCCTAGTTAATCCTGTCCTGTGCTTCATTTCTAGGGTCTGATGCTGAGTCAACTGGGCCACAAGAGCCTGGCCCAGAAGGTGCTTCGTGATGCGGTGGAGAGGCAGAGCACCTGCCATGAGGCGTGGCAGGGTCTGGGTGAGGTGCTGCAGGACCAAGGCCAGAATGAGGCTGCTGTGGACTGCTTTCTCACTGCCCTGGAGCTGGAGGCCAGCAGCCCTGTGCTTCCCTTCTCCATCATCCCCAGAGAGCTGTGAGCCTCTCCAGCTGTGGGCAGCAGACACTGGTTGAGGGCAGGGCAGGAAAGCTGCATTCAGGTGTGGGCCTCAGGGAATAGATGACCGGTGAACACTTCCACAGGCTTCGACGCCAGTTCTCCCCCACCCTCCTGCAGGGCCAACTGGGCCTGAGCTCCCATCTGAAGCCGCTGCGTGGACAGGATTTGCATCCAAAGCAAATGCCTTGCTCCCCCGGAGGCTGACAAAGCCCCACCCTCAGCTTCCCCGACCCCATGGATTTCCTGGTTTGGGATGAGCCAATATTGAGTTGGTGTGCAGTGGAGAAGAACTTGCCAGCTGCCCTCTGGCTGGGCCAGGCTTTCCCTGGATGCCTTTCTTAGTGCCTTGGGAGACAAACTGGCTTGAATCCAAGCGACTTTGCAGAGCTGTGACCAGACATGCTCCACAAGCTTGGACATATTTCCTCCACCCAATCTCAGGGCAGTGCAAGCTTGAAGCCTTGCCCAGGACAACTACAGCTTGTCCCAGACACAGGGAGGACAGTGGGCTCCAGGGTTCCTCTCAGACTGAGTTAGCACTGTTGATGCCTGGTTGTCGCCTCTGTGGGGAGGTGCCTTTGGGGCTCATGGTGGGCCAGGCTCCGAAACACAGTCCCTAAGCCCTCTCCGTTCTCACTTCCATCTCCCTGGAAACGTGTCCCAGCTGGCAGGCTCCATGGGCCTATGCCAGTGCCTCTAGGATGGGCCTTGGAATACTAAACAGGGTTGTCTGAGCTAACCATTCCTACTACCTTAGATACACGGTCAAGGCTTTCCGCACAGTATAGGCTCCTCTCAGGTCAGTAACATCAAGTAACAGTTTATAAGACTCACCCCAGGACACCTCTCCTCCCACAGCCTAGTTTTTACCTGGGGCTTTGCTGAGTGGCCCAAAGCCCCAGCTTGACCTCTTAGGCTCTCCTGCCTAGATCCCCACAGAGGCCATGCTTGGGTAGAGATGGAAGAGGAACCTGGCCTGCCTCACCTTTCTGTGCCATGTGCTCTGTTTGCCAGGGTCCAGATCACTGGGCAGATGTCCCTCACTGGTTTCGCCAGCCATCCACTCTGCTTTTGAAACTCTCTCAGGAAGCCAGCCCTGAAGGTCTAGCAGAGAGTTCCTCTCTGTCTGCCCCATACTCTGATTGGAAGCTCCCTCAGATTCACCTTGTTCTCATTTTAAAACTTATAGAAAAGGGTTTGAGAGCCACCCCGGTTTGCCATGGCCAGCCACAGCTTCTTTGGAAGGAGAGAGCCATTGGAACCTGGCCCCCTGCTCTACTGACTTAGCACTGCCGGTCTTGGTGTCCCCAGAGAGCTGGTGTCTCCTGGCCACAGCCCCAGGTCAAAGGGGGTCTCTGTGTATATGTGTATGTAAATATAGATATATATATATGCTAGAGATCTATATTTTTATGGAATTCTGCTATAGTAAAACAAATAAGCAGATACGATTGGTACACCTTGAAGAGATGGTGGTCGGTCTTGGCAGTGGGAAACACACCAAATGTATGCTGGCTAAGCATTCCCTCTTTGGAGGCCATGGGAGACAGTACCTGACAGTGACTTTGGAAATTGAATAAAAAACCCTTGAAGGGGAAACGGGACTGTCTGAAGCAGTGTGTTCATTTACATGGCACTCAGCACAGAGCTGTGAGTGACCCAGGCCCTAGAGAGGAGGGCCAAGTCACAGGAAAAGCCAGAATGGCAGGAGTTGGAGCCTGGGAGGGTGGAGGAGAGGAGGGGTGAGCAGGTGGAAAAAGAGGACCAGTCTCCCAGAAGGTTGAACCTTGTTGGGTGAACAGTGAGACGAGGGGTCGGCCAGTGTCTGGGGATGCTGGGAGGAGGCAAGAGGGGCCTGGGCAAGAGCTGGTCCTGGCCTGTGGCCTCTGCTTCAAATAAGTCTGCCCCCTAGGGAACCTCAAGGATTGGGGGTGATTAGACCACAACCAGGCAGACCTGTCTGCTGAGAAGCCCATAGCAATATATCTGAAGTAATTGTACCTCAGTAATTATAATTATACAAATATAAGCTGTCTATTTCAAAACATGCACTGAATTTTTTCAAAGAATGATGTAAGATTTAAGTTCACAGGGAAGCTCTATTCTATCATAACTGCTCCCCCAAGGAATTGTCTCCTATTCAGAGCTGGTCTAGTCCAGGCCCTCTGCTGTCCCGGGTTCCTACTGCAGCCAGCCTCCATCTCTACTCTTGTCCATGTAACTTAACACAGGTAGACTAGGGTAGAAGGGCTTTGTGGGGAGCCCAACTGTTTTTTGTTTGTGTCCTCCTTCAATAGTGTTACACATTGAACTCAAGACCTTAAGAATGTGCCATTTACCACTGACCTACATCCCAAGCCCCCTCCCCACTATTTTTCAAAAGCAGGATCTCATGTGGCCCACGCCGGTCTTGAAATCAGGGTGTAGCCAAGGATGATCTTGAATTCTCCATCCTCTTGTCCCTCTCTCCCAAGTGCTGGGATTACAGACAAGCACCACTGTGCCCAGCTCCAAGGACTAGCTTCCTTGGCTGTCACCTCTTTCTCTGGCAGCACACAAATTTGAGTGACTAACAGTTGGTAGGTATCATATTATTTGTTACACACCCAAGCCCTGGGTGTTCTGCCCTTTATTTATTTTTATTTTTTTGTTTTTTGTTTTTTGTTTTTTTCGAGACAGGGTTTCTCTGTGTAGCCCTGGCTGTCCTGGACTCACTTTGTAGACCAGGCTGGCCTCGAACTCGCAAAGATCCGCTTGCCTCTGCCTCCCAAGTGCTGGGATTAAAGGCGTGCGCCACCACTGCCCGGCTTGTTCTGCCCTTTATGACTGTCATAGATACAATGGTGTCTGCCCGACTAGAAGAGACGCTAGAGGAACAGCTAGAGGTTTAGCCTTCTGTTCAGCAAAGGTGTTGCCATGCTGACCTGGAAGTAGTCAAAGTTGGAGGATCAGGCAGTGGAAACTCATTGAATCCTGGCATTTACACACACACACACACACACACACACACACACAACCCCTACCCCATTCCAGTGCACAGACTGTTCACAAGCCCTCATTAGAGAACAAGAAGGCCAGCTTCGTATTTAGACCCAGTGTGCTGCATAAGGGCTTAAGTATGGGGACAAGACTTGGGTCTACCCTGTACTCCCTTATGCTGACCCTCTAAAGCCACCCACCATTTTCTAAGGCAGACCACACACACTTGTGTCTGAATTAACTGTTAATCTGAAAAATCAGATACAAATGGGATTTCAGCTGCCACTACTCCAACTCTTTCTGGGTTCCAAAGTCCTCACTGTTGAACAAGCTCTCTGATGACTCAGATGTCATCACCATGCAAATATGTCTTGGCCTTCAGAAGCCTCACACTAACAAAACTCCCATTTGCCCACCCCACCTGCTAACTCTTCTACTCTTTTGCCCTGAGCAGCCTTGAGGCCAGCCCCACAGTGCTGAGCCAAGGATTCTGGGAGTCTAGTGAGGTGCCTGCAAAGTCCTTGTTGTCCCCTGCTAAGGGTCCTCTGAAACAGTCACCAAGTGCTTTTAGTTGTAGAGAAGAGAGGTTCCCTGAAGGTAATGCGACAGGCAAGAGTTGCTCTCAGGAGCTCTAGGTCAGGCATTTGAAAACAGAGATCTGGGGCTAAAGGAGCCATGACCCTCTTATCCAATCATGATACAGGCAAAACAGCGATGCTGAAGCTGCCCGCGATGCTGAGCTGGAACTTGTCTCTATCCTCCACTGGTTGTGTGACCTTGAGCAAGTTGCTTCACCTCTCTGTACCTGTTTTCTGCAAAATAACAGTGAAGTAGTACCTGCTTTGTGGATTATGATTGTGTAAGAAAAACACTTTGGGGACCCTGAATGCCGCCACACTGGCCTTTAGCCTCACGCTCCCCTGTTCTGCCACTTACAGCTGTATGGCACAGAGCAGTTGGTTCTTAAGCAAAAAGATCTGCTTGGTCCCTTGTGTGGGTCACTTGGTGTCCTATAGACTGGCTTCCCTTGGAGGTATGTATTGCCCTGAGCCAGTCAATGGTAGCAAGCCATAAGCCTCAGGACACAAAATACAGCAGCTTATGTAACTGGAATTTAGTCCTTCTGAGATACCCACCAGCTGGTCCTTCCTAAGTGCCAGGCCCCTTCTGTTTAATGGTATGGCGTGGATCCCTTTGGAGGGACAGACAGAACACTGCCACCTTCCTCTTTGTCCTCATTACCTGTGGATCAGTGGTGGGAGCCTCTCTCCTAGGTGTTCCCTTGGCATGAAAGTGACCGTGACAAACCTACACATATCCATGCCTAGCACTTAGCCATTTACATGCCAGCTGCTCACCGTTCACAGTCAACTGCTAATCACCGCTTTGGTAGACCACAGCCTTGGCAGGAGGAAGCTCTGTCCCCAAGAGAAAGATCATGTCCTACCCAGCCTTGCCTGGTGTTTAACAGGGCCTGACAACACAGGATCTGTGCTCTGTCCACTGCCACCCTCTAAAGACACGAAGAGCTCAAGGACTCAGAGGACAGAGACATGAGCAACTTCTCACTGCCATAGCAGAAGGAAAATGGGCTCCCGGACACTGGCACATAGGAATGTTCTCTGACAGTGTCCCGGGAAAGACCACACCAATGCAGGGAGGGGCCTTGAGTACCTAGAAGCCACCGAGCTACCAGAGTCACCAGGCTGGCTGGCAAGATGACTGGTCAGTGCTCCGTGCTACCTATTATCCAGCCCCTCTGAAGCCAGAGTGGTGGTTCCTTAAGCAAGGAACCATGGATCCCCAAATAGTAATGGTGCTCAGAAGATGACAGGCAGCTGTGAGTATAAATAGACAACGGGAACCACGTGTTGGGCTGTGGGACTCCAGAACCCTGTCGTCCAGTTGTGGGGTCCACATGCTGACCCACAAGCCTGGCAGAGATGGACTGAGCACACACACATGTAGGGGGCCTATCCAGGCACAGAATGTCACCACCCTCTTACTTTAAGTCGCTTGGCCTTTCTCTTTCCTAAATACGTCTTCAGACTTTGGCAAGTAGTTACCCATCACCTTCAAAACTACATACTTGCCTGTGATCCATTTGAGGTTAGCTATGTGGAGACTATGGCCTCTACTCTTTCACGCTGTAGTGTGTCTTTCAAACTGAAAAATTTGCTGTCTTACCTTTGACCTAATGTACCCAGCCCTCTCTCCATCCTCCAAATAATGATGCCAAGACCATTCACTAGGGAAAGGACAGACCTCCTAACAAACATGGCTGGGAAAGCTGGATATCCATATGCAAATGAATAAAGTTGGACTCCTGTCCAAAACCATACTCAAAATTAGTAAAAATAAATCAAAGACTTAAAATGTTTTTTAAAAATCCTAGAAGGAAACACAAGGAAGAAGCTTTAGAACACTTATATTCTGATGACTTCCTGGGTATGACAACAAAGGCATAGGCAACAGGAAAAGAAACTATTTCGTGACTATTTAAAAATCTTGTGAAGCCGGGCGGTGGTGGCGCATGCCTTTAATCCCAGTACTTGGGAGGCAGAAGCAGGCGGATCTTTGCGAGTTCGAGGCCAGCCTGGTCTACAAAGCGAGTCCAGGACAGCCAGAGCTGTTAAACAGAGAAACCCTGTCTTGAAAAACCAAAAAAAAAAAAAAAAAAAAATCTTGTGCCGGGCAGTGGTGGCGCACGCCTTTAATCCCAGCACTTGGGAGGCAGAGGCAGGTGGATCTTTGCAAGTTCGAGGCCAGCCTGGTCTACAAAGTGAGTCCAGGACAGCCAGGGCTACACAGAGAAACCCTGTCTCGAAAAACCAAAAATAAATAAATAAATAAATAAACAAACAAACAAACAAACAAATAAATAAATAAATAATCTTATGTAGAGGGCCGGGAAACCCTGTCTCGAAAAACCAAAAATAAATAAATAAATAAATAGAAATCTTATGTAGAGGGCCGGGATCTCTATGAGTTCAAGGCCAGCCTGGTCTACAAAGTGAATCCAGGACAGTCCAGGCTACACAGAGAAACCCGGTCTTGAAAAACCAAAAAAAATAAAAATAAAAAAATAAACAATAACAACAAAAACTTATTTAAAGGACATTATCAACAGTGTAAAAAAGGCACTTCATAGAATAAGAGAAAATATTTGCAAAGAGCATATCTTTTTATTTAGAATATATAATCCAGGTGCTGGGGATATAGGTTAGTGGTGAACTGCCTACCTGGGATGCATAAGACCCTGGGCCAGACTATAAAGGAGTCCTAAAACACAGTGATGACCCAAAACATACAGCCTGTTTTAAAAACAGACAGAGGAGTTCTCCATAATATATACTAATACTGGCCGGGCAGTGGTGGCGCACGCCTTTAATCCCAGCACTCGGGAGGCAAAGGCAGGCGGATCTTTGCGAGTTCGAGGCCAGCCTGGTCTACAAAGTGAGTCCAGGACAGCCAGGGCTACACAGAGAAACCCTGTCTCGAAAAACCAAAAAAAAAATATATATATATATATATACTAATACTGGACTGGAGAGATGGCTCAGTGGTTAAGAGCACTGTCTGCTCTTCCAGAAGTCCTGAGTTCAATTCCCAGGAACCATCTATAATGTGATCCGATGCCCTCTTCTGCCATTCAGGTGTACATGTAGACAGAGCATTCATATAGATAAAATAAATAAATCTTTTTTTTTTAAGATATACTAATACCCTGTAAGTTCATGTAAAGATGCCCTGCATTGGGCTGGAGAGATGGCTCAGAGGTTAAGAGCACTGGCTGCTCTTCCAGAGGTCCTGAGTTCAATTCCCAGCAACCACATGGTGGCTCACAACCATCTACATTGAGATCTGCTGCACGGGCATATATGTAGAGCAAATACTGTATACACAATAAACAAACAAACAAATAAATTTTTAAAAAAAAAAAAAAAAAAGATGCCCTGCATCACTAATGATTAGGGGAATGAAAACCACAATTCTGGGGCTGGAGAGATGGCTCAGCAGTTAAGAGCACTGGCTGTTCTTCCAATGGACCTGGGTTCAAATCCCAGCACCCACATGGCAGTTCACAGCTGTCTGTAATCACTGGGCATGGTGGCACACGGCTTTAATCCCAGCACTTGGGAGGTAGAGGGAGGTGGATCTCTGTGAGTTCAAGGCCAGCCCGGTCTACAGAGTGAGTCCAGGACAGTCAAGGATACCCAGAGAGACCCTGTCACAAAAAAAAAAAGAGAAAAACAAAAACACCCCACAATTCTAAGGTCCTACCTCACACCCATTAGGATAGCTACTACCAAACCCAGAAATTGTTTTACTGAAGATATGGCAAACTGTAAACCCTTATACACTCTTGGTGGGTGGGAATACAAAATGGTTTTGTCACTGTCAAAATCAGTATGGTAGTTCCTCAAAAAAATTAAAAATAAGACTACAGTATGATCCTCAGTTCTGCTGGGGTTCCCCCAAAGAATGGAAAGTTGAGTCTCAAAGAGAGATATTTATACATTTGTGTCCACAGAAACTAAACCATAGAAACAATCCAAGTGTCCACTGTCAGATCACACACACACACACACACACACACACACACACACACACACACACAC
>CAJQZJ010032237.1:669688-681051 GCA_907164525.1 Lophiomys imhausi
CACACACACACACACACACACACACACACACACACACACACACACACACACAGCCATAGATACATGGTATCTAGCATGTTACAGATGAGGCTGCAGACAGGGCTGGCCACTCAGGCAACCTGTGGTCCTTAGCCTCAATGTTTATGCCTGCTGCCTAGCCACTGGAGTGGAAGGAGTTACACCTGTGGGTCCAGAGCAGTGACAGGACAGGGGTGGGAAAGTGAGAAAGGCCGGGCTATCCATATGCCAAAGCAGAGCTGTGACTTTTGGCCTCCTTGGGTTAATGAAGAGGAAACTTCCCATGCCCATAGCATGAGACATTTGCAGCCAAGAGGACACATTTGGTTGGAGCCAAATTCGCAGAGCAGCTGGAGGGTGGGATGGAGGAGGAGAACTGCTCAGGGGAACCAGGGCAAGAACCTAGGGAAGCTAATGGAGGTGTTGGGGGGGGGTGGGGAGGCTGGGCGGAGAATTACTTAAGACGCTGGAGAATCCCTCAGGAAATAGGATGGGTTAAGATGGAGTGGGGACCAGTCCAGGGAGTGGGGACCAGTCCAGGGAGTTCTGTAGTCCCTTAGATTTGTGGCACCCTGTGGAGAGCTTCCTAAATCAGTCTATGATGTAGGTCTCAGACTTGCCATTTGATGCGTAGGGTGTTCTTAGCTGCTAAGTGTCGATCCTAATCTCGGAGCCAGGATCAATGCTTTATTTGTTGTTGTTGTTTTCAGGACAGGGTCTCTCTGTGTAGCTCTGGCTGTCCTGGGATTCACTCTTTAGAGCACATTAGCCTTGAACTAAGATATCCATCTGCCTCTCCCTCCTGGGTACTTTGTTGTTTGTTTTTCATCAAGCTCAGTGTCAAACCAGGTCTATCCATCTGTCTTTCCTCATCTTGAAATTATTATACAGGAACTTGGTCCCATTTGGAGAATAAAACTTGAGACTCCTGGGTGGTGGTGGCGCACACCTTTAGTCCCAGCAGGAGGGAGGAAGAGGCAGGTGGATCTCTGTGAGTTCGAGGCCAGCCTGATCTACAAAGCGAGTTCCAGGACAGCCAGGGCTACACAGAGAAACCCTGTCTTGAAAAATTATATATATAAAAAACCAAAAACAAACAAACAAAACCTTGAGCGTTTCTGCCCTGTCACTATATTCTGATCAAAGCAGGCTGGAAGCTGACATTCCACATGCCCAGGATGGTTTTCGAAGTGGCGGGGGAGTTTCCTCACCAACAATGAAGACAGAAATTGTACATGTGGGCCGGGCAGTGGTGGCGCACGCCTTTAATCCCAGCACTTGGGAGGCAGAGGCAGGCGGATCTTTGTGAGTTCGAGGCCAGCCTGGTCTACAAAGCGAGTCCAGGACAGCCAGGGATAAACAAAAAAAACCCTGTCTCAAAAAACAAAAAAAAAAAAAAAAAAAAGAAATTGTACATGTGATAAGGGCTTCTAAATCCAGGGAGAGGATGTGCCTTTTTCACCTTTTAAATATAACAAAGCAAAATGTTTTTGAGTTTTATTAATTTTTAAATTTTTTTTTTTTTTTGCCAAACTCTGAGCTGTTTGGACTCTTTGAGTCCTACTGCCTTTCATAGGACCTATCTGGTGACCCTAACCCCTGGATCTGGGAAAGGACTTCCTGGTGTCCGAGGCTCACAGACAGCTGTGCCCCCTCCCACGCCCTCTCTCCCCCTTCACTTTTGCAGGGCCACACTTCCTCTGCCCCCTCCCTCAGCAAATGTTTATCCCAGCCTTCGGCCTTTGCCCAGATGGCCTTGCCCCTGACCGGCTTCCCCTTTCCTCCCTGCTCATCTCAGCCTCTTGGGTCCCCTGGGTACTGGCCGAGTTTCCCATTTGCATGTGTTTGGGGCTTGGCTCCTCTGCCTTCTCCGTCCACTGAACACGTGTGGCAGGCCACAGTCCTCTTCTGGACACCAGCAATGATCTGGCATGTCTCAAAGACTCGAGTTGGTCATCTCAGGAGAGCTGTTACCCGCATGAGGACAGTCTTGGAGACTCAGACCCCAGGGATCTTGCTGGAGCTTCTTGGCACAGCTCTCCCAGCTCCTCCTCTGGCCTGGTTTCCCTTACCACCCAGCCCGATTCAATCCCATGACCCTTCGTCTCGGTTCCAAGCCCTTCAACCACCACAGCACCCAACATATAGCAGATTTCCATTGACTTGGAATCAGAAACATAGTCATGAGCACTTAATGGGACATACACGCTAATTGATTCTGCTATTGTATGCAAACATAAAGCTAGATGCCATATGTGATATGTATGATATACATGTACGCATATACATGGCACGCCTATGTAATTGGTATGGCTCATGCTTTAGGGTGGTGATGTGGATGATACAATCAAGCGTGAACATGCGATGCCTGAGGTTTCTGTGGGTCTGGCATAGTATGCTGGGGTGGTTGTGTATAAAGGTGGTGTTTATGCCTGAGTATGGGCACCCTGGCCGTGCCTGCATGTGAGGCTATAGGTCAATTTTGAGTGTGTCTATCACTCTCAACAATGTTTTTTTGAGATAGAGGTGATTCTGAGTCTGGAGGTTGTCATTTCAGCTAGAGTAGCTGGCTAGTGTTCCCTGGGGTCTGCCTGAGCCTGCCTCCTGCCCTCTGCCCCAGCACTAGGTTATGAGCATACTCCCATGCTCAGCTTTTACGTGGTTCCTGCACTTCACTGAGTGCTACTGAGGCTATCCCATAATATACTGCTTTACTATGGACTTACTTTTTCTTTATAAGTAAAAGGCATATGCTCTAAACTAATGATAAATGAGCCAGGCTGAGGCTTGGTGGGAAAACATACGTTTATTATACATAAGGCTCCATGTGTGACACACACACACACAGGTTAAACAAACAGAACATGATTCATGGCTAGAGAAGGGGGTAAAGCTATAGTGCAGTAACTAAAGTGGTAATGTAGTCATCTATTAAGCATTTCGCTCTGTACAATAGCTGGATCTATGTTTAAAATTCCTTCCTGAGGAAGACACAGTGTCCTCCCCTCCCCACTAAGGTCCCAGTGACAAATTAAGGTATAATTCTGAAGTTCACTCTGGGAAACCAATGAGTTTACTAGGCTCACTTACAGAGTAATGGGTGAGGATTTACGGGCAGAAAAAAAAGAGGACGGGCAGTCTTAAAGCAGCCACGCTGGAAGGTCTGCAACCAGCACGATGATAACTCCTCCATGGCTGCACAATGACTTCCTACTCTTGCCCAGCCTGTACACCTCTAAGCTCGCCTGGCCACGTACCAGTAGAACAGAACTGCACATAACTGGTTGGGTGGCATGGTGGGATACTCAGGTGAGAACCCCACGGCCCGGCCCTTACTTCTGAGGGAAATCTACAGTCAATGAGCCTCTGTATGCTGATCTCTTACAGACGGTAGAGATGGTGAGTTTGGCTGGGGGAACAGTCCTGTAGAAGAGTGTCAGGCTTGCACACAGCAGACAGGGAAATGGCTTTGTTTATATTGGTGTTACCACAAACTTGTACTATGATGTCATCAGGCAATAGAGGCTTTTCTGCTCGTTTGTATTCTCCGGAGACCATTGTCATATTTTCACCCACCACTGACCAGGATGCTATCTGTTGTGTGACTGTATACATGATTCATATTGTTCTTTTCAGGAGGTTGAAAAAGAGAAAGTGCTGGCTTTGGGGAGCCTGTCAACTCTACCTGTGGCTCGATGCAGTGGACCCATAGAAGGCTTCATGGGGATCTGGAGGTTTTCCAATGTCAGTGTGATAGGGCTGGAGAAACCAAGGCCAGGCAGCGCACAGCCGGGACACGTCGGCCACGCACACTGCTGCAAGGCACAGCCTGGGCCGACCCGGTCTCTGGGACAGCTGCACTCTTGAACTAAGCAGAGCCACTGATTGTTCAGACCAGGACCCTACAGGACGGTCACCCAGGCAACTGCTCTCTCTCTGCAGTCAACCCCCACAAGAAACAGGCAAGATCATTTTGTAAACATAAGAACTCACTAAAACTCAGTTGCTTGGCACCAATATCCTTTATTTTAAAAGCCAATTGTGTTATTGAAGAAGAGACTGTGCTCTCTACCCATTTTGGCAATGGTTGGGGAATACTTGGGGAACTGTTTCGAAGATGTGTACGCTCCTGGACCCGGTGTTTTCTGAAACAGGAAAAAAAATGGGGTCTGGCCGGGCGGTGGTGGCGCACGCCTTTAATCCCAGCACTCGGGAGGCAGAGGCAGGTGGATCTTTGTGAGTTCGAGGCCAGCCTGGTCTACAAAGTGAGTCCAGGACAGCCAGGGCTACACAGAGAAACCCTGTCTCGAAAAAAACAAAACAAAAAAAAAAATGGAGTCTGATGAGGCTGACAGTCTAAGCACCTGTGTCCAGCTGCTGGACGAGCTGTGGGTGACCGGTTCCCTGAGGAGAAAGACAAGGACAGTGTTTGGGGAACTCAAGAGGCTCCTCGGAGGTGCCAAGGCAAGGGTAGGAAAGCCAGTGACCATTGACACCTCCTGAGGGTGAGCCAGTTGCCGTCTTTTTTTTTTTTTTAATTTATTTATTATGTATACAGTGTTCTGTCTGCAGGTGTATCTGCAGGCCAGAAGAGGGCACCAGATTTCATTATGGATGGTTGTGAGCCACCATGTGGTTGCTGGGAATTGAACTCATGACCTCTGGAAGAACAGCCAGTGCTCGTAACCGCTGAGCCATCTCTCCAGCCCCAGTTGCCATCTTTTGATACCTCAATCTCATCCCTGGCCAGACAGTTCCTGTCACAGAGGATAGCATCTTCCTCCTGACTACTGCCCCCGGTCTATCAGCAAGCAGCTGGAGAAACTGGATTCTGCAAACATGTCTAAGTCAGAAGACCAAACTCCTTCCCGTGTTCCCGTCACTGGCAGTATGAGAAAAAAAGTGTATGTGTGCTAGCCCCATCTGTGGACTCCATGAACTCTCATGATTAACTTCTTCCAACCGTGTGTATGTTTGTGGGTTATGCACATGGATGCAGCTGTAAGTCTCCTGACGTGAGTCCTCTGCAAGAACAATCAAGGAGGGCCTTTAAACCTGAGCCATCATTCCAGCCTGAGTGGGGTTTTTTGTTTTTTGTGGGATGTGGGGAGGTTCAAGACAGGGTTTCTCCGTGTAGCCCTGGCTGTCCTGGAACTCACTCTGTAGATTAGGCTGGCCTCGAATTCACAGATATCTGACTGCCTCCTGATTAAATCTGTTGGGATTAAAGGCATGTGCCACCACTGCCTACCCTCAGTGCTCATTCTAAAGCATCATGTATTTGTTTTGTTGAAATTCTTGAACAAAATGTCTTATCAGGTATTTAAAGTGTCTCTTAAAGCAGAAATGAATGCCCTTTCCTCAGACTTCAGCGCTTGTCATTGCTTCCCATTTTGAGGATGCAAGATGCATGTGCATTCTTGGAAGCCAAGGGAGCATCTTGGGCCCCTTGTAAAAGCAGCAGTGTAGCGTTCAAGGGCACGGGTTTTCTGGGCATGGGGGCACACACTTGTAATCACAGCACTTTGGAGGAAGCAGGAAGATCATGAGTTCATGGCCAAACATGGACTACAGAAAGACCATGTCTTTTTTTAAAAACTGAGGAAGAAAGGGGCTTCCGAGGTAGCTCAGTAGTCAAGAGTACTTGTTGTGCAACCATGAGGGCCTAAACCGAGGTCCCAGCACCCATGGAGCAAGGTAATCATGATCTTGAGCTTGCTTGTGACTCCAGAGATAGAGGGACTTCTGGGGCTTGATGGCTGCCTTCTTAGCTGAAAAAATGTGAGCTCTGTGCTCAGGGAGAGACTGTGCTTCAAAGGAATAGGGTAGGGAATGACAGACATGTACATGCCATGTCCTCTTCTGTCCTACACATGTGAACACATGTGCACACACACACACATACACACAGAAAGAGTGAAGGAGGAGGAAGAGGACAATGATGATGATAAGGGCTTCAGAATCCAGCAGGCCTGGGTTTGGGTCCTAGTGCCGGTACCCTGTACGGCCCCAAGCCACCAATTTGTACACTGGTTTTGCCTGGTAGGGGATCATAAGGCTCACTGGGGCCCTGCCAAATCAGACAGTACTCTGTCCATTCAGCAACCAGTGTGTTGGCTCCATCACCATCATCCCCTGTTCTCTCTCCCCATCATGCCTGCCCTTCCTCGCTGTTCATCCTCTCTCTGGGAGGCAGTAGGTGGATACAGCATCACCCTGAGATGGAACACAGCAGTCAGCCTGGTGGATGACATCAGCTACCTACAAAAGCTGCTTTTAAAGGCAGGATGTTTGCTTGGCCAAAAGTAAAGGAGCAGCCTGGAAATCTAATTAAGTCCTGGCCGCACGTCAAGGGCAGTGGAAGCCTTTATTAGTGCTATTAGTGGGGATGTAATGTGTGTGTGCAGGCCTGGAAGGCCAGCCCACAAAACAAGAGCCCAGGGGTGGTACACACAAAACCACCCTGCACAGGCTGACGGTTGTGGCTCCATCATGTCGAGAATACCCAGTAGGACCCTCCAGCCCTAATATTACTAGCACCCAGTGACCCTGAATTTTTCCTCTAAGAGAAAGCAGCAGCCCCAGAACTCCAGACTGCATTTTCTGGTAATTTTCCCATTTTTCTTGGGGTTTGGTTATCATGATTCAGTCTTCTTTAGAAAGGTATGCCCTATAGACCCAGTCAGACATCTGATTCGGAGAGTGCTGATGCCACTAAGGTATGACAATCCTCCAGCCACTTGTCCATCTGTTTGTAATTGCACTGAGGGTCCCCATCACTCCTTCAAATAAAGATCCCTCCACCAGTTGTGCAGCCCAGCTGTTCTGCATTTGACACTCTGAAGGCCACAGCCCTTGCCTTGGGTCACCCATGCAGCCTGAGTTTCATTTGTCTGTAACGAAGAGACAGGGCACAGCTTCGGGGGTGATTACCCAGCTCATAGGCTTCTCTCTTCAGCCTGTAGAATACCTAAGTAAAGAATTAGATCGGGGGCTGGAGAGGTGGCTCAGAGGTTAAGAGCACTGGCTGTTCTTCCCAAGGTCCTGAGTTCAATTCCCAGCAACCACATGGTGGCTCACAGCCGTCTACATTGAGATCTGCCCGGGCATATATGTAGAGCAAATACTGTATACATAATAAATAAATAAAAAATGTTTAAAAAAAAAAAAGAATTAGATCGGGCCAGGCGTGGTGGTGCGCACCTTTAATGCCAGCACTTGGGAGGCAGGGGCAGGTGGATCTCTGTGAGTTCGAGGCCAGCCTGGTCTACAGAGGAAGTTCCAGGAAACTGTTACCCAGGGTAACCCTGTCTCAAAAAAAGAAAGAAAGAAAGAAAGAAAAAAAGAATTAGAGCAGGTGGCAAAGAGCACCTAGGGACAGTTGCTGCTGCTGGACTCCTGTGGCCGGAAGAGGAAGAGGAGCCTGTCCACTCTTGTGAGAGATCCTCATGGATAGTCTATGCAGCTTGTCCCCATCTTTCAGATCAACCATTGGCAAAGCCTGTCTTGGTCTTCTATACAGATGGGAGTTCTTTTTTTTTTTTTTTTGGTTTTTCGAGACAGGGTTTCTCTGTATAACAGCTCTGGCTGTCCTAGACTCACTTTGTAGACCAGGCTGGCCTCGAACTCACAGATATCCGCCTGCCTCTGCCTCCCAAGTGCTGGGATTAAAGGCGTGCGCCACCACCGCCCGGCGGGAGTTCTTTTTTAAGAGAGGGAATCTAATATGCACAATATTCAATAGTCACAGACTTCAAGGAACCTGGATCGGGACCAGTGTCTAGAAACTAACACACTCAGTTGCCAGAGTTGACAGTTCTCACTTGAGCTCTAGAACTAACCCTGAAGAAACAGTTACTATTTACACCGACTCCAAATATGCCTTCCTTGTCATCCCTCACACCCATGCTGCTATTTGGAAGCAAAGAGGCCTCCCAAGTGTAGCTGGGATCCCTGTAAGACATTCCTAAGAAATCCTCCGGCTTCTGGATGTGGGTGGTCCTTTCACCCATCCAAGTGGCTGTGGTCCACTGTCCAGAGCATCAGGTAGGGGTGACCCGACCGCAAAGGAAACTAGGACAGTTGATTCTGAGGCAGAAAGAGCTGCACTGGGATACCTAGAGTGATCATCTCTGGGGAAGAGTCCCAGAAGCATCCCTCAGAGGAATGGCCTTTGCTTCTAAGACAAGGTGTCATCTAGACCCCAGAGGGTGGTGGCTAGCATCCGAGGACCAAGTGTGTTGCCAGTGGCCCTACAGTGCAGTCTTGAAGTCCCTACATCAGAAGTATCATCCAGGACAAGAAAACACACTTACTTATTTTGAGAGAGAGAGAGAGAGAGAGAGAGAGAGAGAGAGAGGTTTCTAGGATAAGGCTTAAGAGAGACAATCCAGCAGGTGGTACAGGGTGTGAAATGTGTGGAAAAGTAATCCCTCAGACAGACACCAGAAGCCTCCTGTATCCAGAGACAGGGTGTTTATCCCAGGAAAGAATAGCAAGTAGACTCCTCCATGCCTGGTGGGCCTAACTCTAAACACTGCCCAGTCTTGGTAGACTTTCACAGGGAGGTGAGGGGCTTTCCCATGTAAAACAGAAAGGGCCATTAGGTGACTTTTTTTGAAATAATTCTCAGGCTTGGGCTACCTAAGAGCCTCCAGAGTAATAGTGGGCCTGCCTTTAACGCAAAAGTAACTCAAACTACATTGTGCAATCTACATTGTGTGTGGCAACCCTAGTCCTCTGGAAAGATTTAAAAAGGCTTTAATGATCTTCTAAAGCAGCAGTTCTCAACTTATGGGTTGACACTGCTTTGGGGGGGTCACATATCAGATATTTACATTGCGATTCTTTTTTTTTTTTTTTTTTTTTTGGTTTTTTGAGACAGGGTTTCTCTGTGTATCCTTGGCTGTCCTGGACTCGCTTTGTAGACCAGGCTGGCCTCGAACTCACAGAGATCCGCCTGCCTCTGCCTCCCGAGTGCTGGGATTAAGGCGTGCGCCACCACCGCCCAGCTTTACATTGCGATTCATAACAGTAGCAAAATTACAGCTAACAGTAGCAATGAAATGATTTTATGGTTGGGGGTCACCACAACATGGGGGAACTGTATTAAAGGGTGGTAGCATTAGGAAGGTTCAGAACCACTATAAAGAGACACCTAAAATAACTAATTCAGAAGACTCGACTTCCCTGGGTCATACTGTTGTCCCCAGGGATGTGCCTAGTCACCAGGGCCTCAAAGAGGACTCCTGCCTTTTGCCTTGGAGACTTGGTACTACTCAAAACACAAGATCCCAGTAAAGACCTTGCTCACCCCTTATGAGAGGGTTCATAGCCTGCCACTCCCAAGGCAGTTTGAGTCCCAGGATTAGATGCATGGATCCATCACACCCATGCCAAACCCCGGACAGCTACTGATGCCCAGAGACTACAACAGAGTCCTGAGAAACTGTGGTTCCAGCTACACTTACGAGCCATGGGCGCCTCTTCCGAGTCAGGTTATTTCCTATAATGGAGGCCCCTATCAAAATGTTAGTTAGTCATTTCCCTTGTGTAATAAGCTATAAATCTACACCCCGCCCAGCACAGCTATCCCATCACCATAGGTTAAGTTTTACTGTGGCCCAGGCACCCTGACTACTGCCCATTCTGTTGACCCTTTGTCAGCTCAAAAGCAGTTGAGAGCTGCCCCCAAACCCTAACAAGCACGTAGGGTGACCTCTGAGAGGAAGGAATGAGAGGCGAGGAGTTACACTCCCAGTTAGGCAGCCAGACAGGGAGAGGGGCCGTGGCTAGGTAATCGGCGATGAACTTTCCAAGATGGCCAGCTTCTTCATCAGTGTCCTGACCTGAGACACCAGCCTGGCTGCTTAGAAACAAGGCCTCTGTAAGTTTCTGTCTGCCACCAGCAGCAGGCCTCCGCTGAAGGACTGACTGGCTCAACAAATTCAAGGGTGGGTCCACATGATGTCCAAAACAGTTGTGGGCCAGTCAACAATCCTATCTTACTTCAAACTGACCAATCCTAAATAAGGGGAGGAAAACTCAGCAAAGATTTAAAAACCCCTAGTCCTCAGGAAGAGACTGAATGCTTTGGCTTCCCAAGTGCCTCCCCCACCCCCATTTTGCAGAAGGTATTTTTCTCTGTGTGCCTGTTGCCTGTGTGTATTTCCTCAATAGAAACCTTCCCTCAACAACAACACATTTAAATTTTTTCTTTTATGTGTTTGTGGCGGCCAGACAAGGGCTTCAGATGTCCTGAAACTGAAGTAGCAGATGATAGTGAACCACCATGTGAATGCTGGGAATTAAAACCTAGGACATTTGGAAGAGTAGTTTATGTTTCTAAGCATAAAACCATCATTCTTTCAAAAACATATATATACACATATACATATGTACACACATACATGCATATACACACATATATGAACATACTTACATACATACATACATACATACATACATACATATATATACACACACATACACCCCAGGCTTGGATTCACTGCTTCTGCCTCCCAACTGCTGGGATTAAAGTCGTGCACCACCATGCCTGGCTCAAAAATGGTAAACTCTGTTTCCTGGTAATGTTTTAGTAACATTTAGTAATGCTTTAGTAACAATCGTTCTATTTCAACCTTTCACTTCCTTAAACACGTCCCAAATGGAGGTTCTGGGGTGGCTGGCAGCAGCTCCTACACTGTTCATATCAGTGTCCTTCCGTTAACAGCATTCTTCAGATAACCACGTCAGGGCACCCATGACTGTCTGACAAGCTGCAGTCCTGGGGCCTAGGGGGGTCCTAAGTCAGATGCTTCCCGACAGGGCTACTCTACATGGCCGCTGAATCTCTTCCAGGCACCTCCTCCACCTGCCCTGCCCACCACCCACACACATGGAACCCCAAGACCTACCCTCCTCCACAGCTGTGTGTCTCTTAGAATACTTACTGAACTGACAGGCAAGAATCGGGGAACCTTAGATCGAAAAGAAGAAGTAATGTAGCCTGTTGGAGGTGGTTTCAAGTTATATTCGCCTGGTCCAGGGCCCTCATGCTGAAAAAAGTTAAAAAAAAAAAAAAGAAGTATTTTATTTTCACTGTTTGATGTTTTTTAGGGCATTATTTGCCTTCTACAAATAGACATACGAATCAATGATATGATGGGAAATTCCAGATCTGGGCTTGCAAAATCTTATATGGGTGTGACCTAAAAGCATAAGGAACTGGAGTAGACTGGGAGGGGTGGAAAGAGGGCACTGTGATGGAGATGTAACCTGAAGTAATGAATAAACAGAAAGGAAGGAAGGAAGGAAGGAAGGAAGGAAGGAAGGAAGGAAGGAAG
>CAJQZJ010032237.1:681061-699942 GCA_907164525.1 Lophiomys imhausi
AAGGAAGGAAGGAAGGAAGGAAGGAAGGAAGGAAGGAAGGAAGGAAGGAAGGAAGGAAGGAAGGAAGGAAGGAAGGAAGAAAGAAAGACACTGGAGGAGTAGCCATGTTACCTGTCTTAGCTGCCCCAGGTGTAAGTCAGGGTTTCTAGTGCCGCAGTGAAACACCATGACCAAAGCAACCTGGGGAGGAGAAGGGTCTCACTGGCTTACGCTCATCAACAAAGGAAGTCAGAACAGGAACTCACGCAGGGCAGGAACCTGCAGCAAGAGCTGATGCAGAGACCATGGAGGGGGGCTGCTCACTGGCTTGCTCAGCCTGCTTGAATGTAGGACCACCAGCCCAGGCATGGGTCCACCCACAACGGGCTGGGCTCCCCACCCCATCAGTCACTAATTAAGAAAATGTCCTCCAGCTGGATCTTATGGCGACATCTTTTCAGCTGAGGTTCCCTCCTTTGGATCACTCTCTCTTGTGCCAAGTGGACATACACCAGCCAGCACAGGGCATCTCTCCTTATCCCTGCTGGGATCCCCAATACCTGCAGGGTCCTGTCCCATCCTCAGCACCCTTCATCCATATGCCTGCCTGTCTGTTGGTCCAATGGTGAGTAATGAATTGCTGAGCTGGGCTCTTAGCTTTAGAAAGCATACTACTGACTCTTTCCTATGAAGGTAATTATCTGTTGTTTGAGTCTGAAAAAGTAGTCCTAGCAATTTTACTGATGCAATCACAAAATCACCAGGCCATTGGGTAAGCATACATGGTAACTTAAACAAACAAAACCCAGCAAACACCCAATAGGAAAAGTGCCAGAAGACAATCCACAAAGGAGGAAATGTAAATATTCAATGAGAAAATTCACTCATAACCAGATAACTTCCAACTAAAACAGGTAACAGAGGTATTCTTCTCAAAGAAAGAAAGAAAAAGGAAGAAAGAAAGAAAAGAAGAGAGAGGGCACGGGCAGAAGGGAGGAGGGAAGAAGACAATAAGGACCCAAGGACTGACAAGCTTGGAGCTCACTCCTCAGGAACAGTAGCAGAAGCACAATGTGATCAAGGTTTCTGGAGTGAGCTGGCAAGCTCTGAAATTGCTTTAAAATGCACGTGCCAGTTCAGAGGTGGAGAGAAAGACAGGCAAAGAGGTGGCTGGGGACAGGGGTCAGGAATCCAGGGCAGCAACAGCCAATCCTGAATCACTCGGGGTGTCAGGGACACTAGGGCAAACAGAACGCCACACTGGGTAATGCTGATATGGGATAACCCTTTTCCTCTCTCTCCTATTTTCAAATAACTAGTGGTCATTGCCTCAAGAGTGGAGCAGAATAAAAACCAAAAATGATTCTTTCTGGCAAAATGTCTTAGCTCTGTTCCTAAAACAAACTGAAGGAATCGGTTGAGCATGGGAGAGAAAGTGGGGAAATGTTCAGGAGCTAATCAGCGTTGAAGAGGCAAAGGAGCATTCTTCTCTAAAATTAGCTTCACGTGTTCAGGTATGTATGTTGTTTTGGTTTTGGTTTTGGTTTTGGGTTTTTTGTTTGTTTGTTTGTTTTGTTTTGTGGTGCTGGGGATCAAACCCAGGGCCTTGCCATCCTGGGCAAGCACTGGGCCACTGACCTATATCTCAAACCCATACGTTTTTATTTCATAGAACAAAATTAAAAACAGTACCAAGGGGCTGGAGGGTTGGCTCAGCAGTTAAGAGTGAATACTGCAAAGAGAAGAGGGAGGAGGAAGAAGAAAATAAAACAGCACTGCGAATAAAAGTTTGTGCTGCTCTTAGCCGGGCGGTGGTGGCGCACGCCTTTAATCCCAGCACTTGGGAGGCAGAGGCAGGCGGATCTTTGTGAGTTCGAGGCCAGCCTGGTCTACAAAGTGAGTCCAGGACAGCCAGGGCTACACAGAGAAACCCTGTCTCGAAAAACCAAAAAAAAAAAAGTTTGTGCTGCTCTTGCAGAAGATCCAGGTTGGGTTCCTAGCATCAGCACCGTTTTAACAAATCAGACCAGAGGAGAAAGTGCTAATGTCCCAAACTGTTGCACACATGGGACAGGAGTCATCTTAAGGAACTCTCTACATGGTGTCAGCTCTGCCTGCAGCCATGAGAATGGGGCAGAGGCCATTTGTCTCTTCTTCTGACTGTGATAATGGAGAGTTTTAAGCCAAGTTAGTAGCCAGCCAAAGATGATGCTGAGCGTGGTGTCCAGTCTTTGGTGTGAACGAAAACACTGCATCCTACCCACTCTTCCCTACACCTAAGTGACTTTTCCCCCCTCTGCATTTCCAAGTCAGGAGTCCCTTGGGAGTCAGGCATCAGGCCTGAGGAAGCGCTGGTATGTTCCTGTTGCCACCCAGCTGCTGCCTTGCATGGCCGGTCACCTGAATCTCAGCGACTACAGCATGAAACAGGAAGAAATTCCTGCCATGTGTGACATATGGTATCTTCCAGTGGTGACATTAGGGAAGTGGATATAGTCCCAATAGCATATTTCAAAGCCACAGGAATGCCATGGGAAGTCGTAATTGTACCAGGTGAGACTGGTCCTACAATAGCCAGAAAGCAGCTATGTTGGAGTCCCCGGAGCAGCCCCACTCAAGGACAGTAAGTGTGGACAGGTAACTGGAGACGGGCCATTTCTTGACCTAGTTCAATGAGGAGGCTTTTAAAGCAATCTGTGTCCCACCCTTCTAAAGTAGAGATTTCTGACCCCTCCTGTGCTGAGGATCACCAGATCACTGGATCACAGAAGGTGCCTGGGCTGGAGCTTTGGCTTCCTCTGGAGTGTAATTTGGTCGGGAAAGGAGGCTTGTGGCTCATCATAGCGGTTGGCCTCTCTGGCAGTCAAAAGGCGTGGTCCCTAAGTCTTGCTTTTGTTAGGGGTCTGCTTTGATACCTCTGAGTCTCGCAAATCTGACCCTCCCAGAAACGTCTTAGTTAGATGTCTACTGCTGTGATGAAGCACCGTGATCAAAGCAACTTGGGGAAGGAAAGGGTTTCTTCAGCTTACACTTCCACATCACAGTTCATCATCAAAGGAAGTCAGGACAGGAATTCAAACAGAGCAGGTACCTGGAGGCAGGAGCTGATACAGAGGGGATAGAAGGGTGCTGCTTACTGGCTTGCTCCGGTCATGCCTTGCTCAGACTGCTTTCTTATAGAACCCAGGACCACCAGCCTAGGGGATGGTCCCACCCACCATGGGCTGGGCCCTCCCCCATCAATCACTAATTAAGAAAATGCTCTCCAGCTGGATCTTATGGAGGTGTCTTCTCAATTGAGATTCCCCCTTTCAGATGACTCTAGCTTGTGTGAAGTTGACATAAAACTAGCCAGGACAATAGGCTATTGACACTTGGCCCCAAGGAGGACAGAATTGCCACCTGGCTTGAATCCCAGAACTTGGCGGCAGCAGAAAGCACAGGAAACTTCTCATATGCACATCCCTCTACTTGGGGTGGAGGAGGCTTCCAGCTCCACCCTCCTGATAACAGGGTGGACCCTCCCCGTTTGGTTGCCAATGAGGGTAGCTTTTACCAACTGGGAGCTGTGGGAATTACACAGGTAAATGAAATATAAGCTGGACTGAGCTCAGAGGAACTTATGCATTGGGGGAGAATACAGACACCTGAACACATCAGGAAAAAATGAATAAAGCTCCAAACACAGGGCTGGTGCCCAGGGACGTCCTGGGCTGTGCTGTCAAGTGGGCTATAGCATGAAAGCAAAAGCAGAATGTGACCATCTTGCTTCAAAAGACTCAGCGTGCAGGGCTCCTTGGAATTATCTGGAGGGCTCTTGGTGTTGGTTTGGAACTGCCAATGATGTTGTAGAAGCTAGGGAAATCTCTAGCTTCCCCTAGCGCACTGTTCTTCCAGCTAAGAGGATGTGACAGCTGGACCTGCCTGCAGAGGCCCCTCAGGAGCAATAAGAAGAGCACCGTGTTCAGTGCGGGAGCCTGTGTGGCAGCAGATCACCCCACCCCAAGCTGTTCTGTTGAGCTGTGTCTCCTCTCCTAAACTTATATAGCCAGTGAATTCATGTTCTGCTCGATTGTGCTGAATGGTACATGCTTACCTCCACCTCCACCTCCAACATTTTTAAGTTCTATGAGTTCTGAATCCCCAGGACCTTAAATATGACTTTACTTGGACAGAGGGTCTAACTCACATTGAGATCTTGTCGTCACAGTGAATACATGTCCAGTATGGCTGGTGTTTCCTTTGCTAAAAAGGGGACACTTGGGGGATGGACACACACACACACAACCTCTACACCAGAAAAAGAGAAAACACCACATGAAGACAAAAGGAGAGAAATGGTTACAGTAAAAGGAGTGAGAAAATGTCCTAGCAAGCCCCACAGCGAGAGGAAGAGACAGTGCAGGTCTCCCCGACACTTAGAAGAAACCAGCAAAGCGGCAGCTCAGCCTGGCACTTCTCATGTCCCATGCACTGGCTACAACAAACACCCAGTCTGTCATAATTTGTTGCTTTATAGCAGCCAAGAACACAGAAACGTAAGTGTTCCTCTAGTTAAATCATTCACCAGCCAGCACGTTCCAGGTAATGGGCTAGAATCTGAGGCTGTAGCTAGAAATGATCACCTCCTGTATCTGGTCTCCTACTTGGGGGTGTTAGAACAATTTTGGATGGAGCACATGTGTGTCCGTCCAGAACAAAAATCCAGTCTCCTGACCTCCTGGGCATCTAGGTGCAACCACATGAGTCACATGAGGATGATTGGGTGGGAAGTGGCAGAGATGTACAGCTCCAGGGACCTCCAGAAGGGGAGGGCACACAGCACTTCTCCGGGCCCTTGTTCCCGCCAGGGGCCCATGTCCTCTGCCCTCTATGGTATGAAAACAGAAGTCACACTCAGCTGAGTGGCACAGAGGAGGCATCGGGTCTAAACTGCTCACCAAAGGGTCTTTTACAGCATCAAACCCAAACCTTCCTTATAATACTACCACTTAAAACCACTGTTCCAGCCGGGTGGTAGGGGCACACACTTTTTTTTTTTTTTAAAGATTTATTTATTATGTGTACAGTGTTCTGTCTGCAGGTATATCTGCAGGCCAGAAAAGGGCACCAGATTTCATTATGGATGGTTGTGAGCCACCATGTGGTTGCTGGGAATTGAACTCATGACCTCTGGAAGAGCAGCCAGTGCTCTTAACCGCTGAGCCATCTCTCCAGCCCGGGGCACACACTTTTAATACCAGCACTGAGGAGGCAGAGGCAGGTGGATCTCTGAGTTCTAGGCAAGCCTGGTCTACAGAGAGGGTTCTAGGACAGCCAGAGGTACACAGAGAAATCCTGTCTGAAAAACAACAACAAAACAAACAAACAAATGAGAAAGCATTGCTGTTCCTGTTAGGAGAGCTGAATCCTAGCTGACAAGAAAGACATACATTTTTTTTTTTTGTATTTTCATGGCTCATATATTAGTGGGGAACATACACCTCACCAGAAAAAAAATATATATATATATATAAAATGAATGTCACCCAAAGGAATGGATGTGATGTAAGAGGGCACACTGATATGGTCCCAGGGTCCCCAAGAAGCCCCTAGAAGAGCTACATCTGAGCTGGGATGGACGGAAGGAAGAAGAGGAATTTGCAAGACAGACAGCTGGAGGAAGGGTTGATGCAGGAAGCTGTGTCAGGGAAGGTCAAGGCAGGTGAAAAGGGACAGGGATGGAGGACAAGTCTAGAGAGGGCATACTGTTCATTTCAACTCTGCTGGGATAATTGCTGCATTGCAAAAGTAAATGGAAACTGGTAACTGGCCTGTGCTGGTCTAATTCATGGAGAAGTCTGAAAACCAGGTGATTAGCTGGGCTGGGAGAGCTCACTCTATAGAAGTTAACAGTTTTAGATGGAGGGGTCTCTCTCATTTACCTTTCTGATTCATGTATTGTCCCCAGTGGTCAAAACTGCTGCATATGTCCAATCTCAGCCAAGCAAAGCTAAATCGTTAAATCCACACATTCACTACAGCCTCTTGTGTGCAAAGTGTAACTGTGAGGGATTCTGGGAGATATTAAAAGCGTTAGCATAGGAACATTGACCATGGGGTGCTCTGATCTAATTGCAAGGATGAGACTGATTCAGCAAAGTACTAGAATAAGATTAAGGAGCGGCAATGAAGCAGGCTATGGCAGGAAGGGAGAAATGGGTGGGACACAGCTCAGCAGTTAAGGCACTTGCCATGCAGCCTTGAGGACCAGGGTTCAGATCCCAGATCCCAAGGAGATGCTACGTGGATGTGGCAGCCTGCCTGTCATTTCAGCTTCAAAGGGCAGAGATCGGGAATCCTCAGAAGAAGCTGGCTAGTGAGACCAACCAGCCACACTGGTGAGCTCCGGGTTTGGTTGAAAGACCAAACCTGCCTCAATGAATAAGACTGAAGAATTGACCCAGGGAGATTCTGGTCATTAACCTCAGACCACACACACGCACACACACCCAAACATGTGCACTCACACAAATGCAAACACACACACACACACACACACACACACACACACACACACACACAAGAAAATGGGGGAAGGGAGACAAACTATTTAAAAAAGAATTAAGTGACAGATACCGTCACGAGAAGTTCATGGTGAGAGCCATGGAGGTGGGGTGGACACACAGCAAACTCAATGGGACAGGGGTCTGGGGCTTGAAGAAAGCAGAATATAGACAGACAGGGAGATAATACAGGAGAGAAAGCTACACATCAATCAACAGACTAGTGTCAGAGGATGGACTGGGGCACACCCATGCTAACGTGCAAGAAGAAGGGAATCTGGATCATTTTCTTCTGGAAGGTTCACCTGTCTCCACAGGCTGCACACGCACAGAGTCAACAGATCGAGGATCAAAAACACTGTTTCAAATGTGCCTGTACTGGACACATCAAGTTTTTTCATTGTACCCTAAGCGACACAGTGTTGCTGTTTAGATAGCGTCACCATTGTATTAGGTGTCAGAAGGAATCTGGAGATGATTCTCAGTATATGGTGGCTGTTTGCAAGTGAGGTGCCGACTGTGCTATTGTACACAAAGGACTAAGCACTCATGGGGTTCTATGTCTGAGGTGGTCCAGGAACTAACACCCCGTGGATAGCAAGGAATAACTGTACTATAGTATGTGACTGACATTTTCCTTAAAATGTTAAGATAAATTAGATTATATATACATAAGAAAAATAAAATAAGCCGGGTGGTGGTGGCGCACGCCTTTAATCCCAGCACTTGGGAGGCAGAGGCAGGCGGATCTTTGTGAGTTCGAGGCCAGCCTGGTCTACAAAGCGAGTCCAGGACAGCCAGAGATATTCAGAGAAACCCTGTCTCGAAAAACCAAAAAAAAGAAAAATAAAATAACAAACTACTTCTTTTGGTTTTTCTTTTTTTTTGTTTTTGTTTTTTTTGTTTTTGTTTTTGTTTGTTTTTTTGGTTTTTTGAGACAGGGTTTCTCTGTATAACAGCTCTGGCTGTCCTGGACTCGCTTTGTAGACCAGGCTGGCCTTGAACTCACAGAGATCCGCCTGTCTCTGCCTCCCAAGTGCTGGGATTAAAGGCGTGCACCACCACCGCCCGGCTCTTCTTTTGGTTTTTCAAGACAGGGAGAGATTCTCTGTGTAGCCCTGGCTTGTCCTGGAATTCACTCTTTAGACCAGGCTGGCCTCAAACTCATGAAGATATGCCTGTCTCTGCCTCCTGAGTGCTGGAACTAAAGGTGTGCACCACCATGCCTGGCCTCTCTTTTTGTTTTATTTTACTTTGGGTCAAGAAAACTTCTTTTCCCCTCCCCCCTTTTCTTTCTTTCTTTCTTTTTTTTTTTTTTGGTTTTTCGAGACAGGGTTTCTCTGTGTAACAGCTCTGGCTGTCCTGGACTTGCTTTGTAGACCAGGCTGGCCTCGAACTCACAGAGATCCACCTGCCTCTGCCTCCCAAGTGCTGGGATTAAAGGTGTGCGCCACCACCTCCCGGCCCACTGTGAAGTCTTTTCTGCATGCAGGTGGGGTTCCTCTCCAGCCAGCTCCAGAAGACAGGCACCCCTATTGCCCATCATGAGTGCCCCAGGAGAGCTCCCCCAAACCTGCTGCCATCCCTAGCTGACAGAGCCTCTTCACATACCTGCTCTCATTTGAGCCTTACAACAGCCCCATATACAGGTGGCATTGTTCCTTCCGCTGACTAAGTGAGAAAGAAAGGCTCAGAAAGGCCAGATCTAGTGACTTAGCTTCCAGGCCTAGGGGCACAGTCCTGGAAATACAATACTTAAATCTAAGCTGTTTTTTTCTTTAAAATAAAAAGAGCTCGGGCCAGACTTGGTAGTGAATGCCAGCACATGGGACGCTAAAGGCAGGATTTGCTAAGAGTTTGAGGCCAGGCTGGGCTACCTAATGAGTTCTAGGTCTACTAGGGTGACATAAAAGAATCTCTTTTAAAAGCACACAGTCTGTCCTGGTTAGCATTAACTATCAGCGTGACAAGAGTCTCAATTGAGTAACTGTCTCTATCTGGTTAGTCTGTGGACTTGTCTATAAAGGATTGTCCTGCTTGTCTTAATATAGGGCAGCCCAGGCTACTGCAGGCCACAGTGACATTTCCTGAGCTGGCGGTCCTGGGTTGTATAAGAAAGCTCGCTCTGCAAGTGAGGCAGAGAGCAAGCCAGCAAGCAGCATCCTCCGTGGTTCCTGTTCAGGTCCTTGCCTTGACTTCCCTCCTTGATGGACTATGGCCTGAAAGTTTCAGTCGAATAAATCCTTTCTTCCCCTAGTTGCTTTTGGTCTGAGTATTTTATCCCAACAGAAAGGAAATGAGTACATCATCAGTCCCTGTCTTTCCTGGGCACAGGCAACTTTCAGATAACCACACTGAAGTGAGAAAGGGTCAGAAATAAATGTGCGGTCCCAAATGTCTATTACAAATTCTATTTTATTCATCTAGTGTGTGTGTGTGTCTGTCTGTCTGTCTGTGAGTATGAGCATGGAAGTCAGAGGACACCTTGCAGGAGTTGGTTCTCTCCTTCCACCATGTGGGTATGGAGGACAGAACCCAGGTTGTCAAGTTTAGCCACAAGTGGCTTTACCTGAGCCATCTCCCAAGGCCCTCCAGATATCTATTTATTCACTCAGAAACTTAAGTGATAAGTAGCCAAAGCTGTTTTCTGAGAGTGCTGAGCGTCTGTGTTTCAGAGGCACCCCACAGTTGTACTTGATTGCACTCTTGTTGGCAGCCAGACTTGGTACTGTAAGAGTCATGGAGGTGGAACTGGGTTCGAAGGCATGAAGGGGTCACGAGAGCAGCTGAGGCTTGGCACTGTGGGAAGCCATGGAAGCTACTGGTGACGGGTGACGGTGTGGCCTCGGTAGCTGTTGCTGACCCAGGGTTGAATGGGTCGTGCAGAGTTGAGGCTTGGCACCATGAAGAGAACCTATGAGCGGCTGCTGGTGAAAAGTCATGCCCACTCGCAGCTGAGGATTCAGCTTTGGAGATGCCAGTGCCGTGGGATGACCACCAAGGACAGCAGCAGTGGGTAGTGGACCCAACTAGAACCCAGAAGGTAGGCTGTGTGTGCTGCAGAGCTGGAGTAGTTACCCAGGCTCCTTGGAGAATCCTGGAAGATGGAGCGTGAAACCCAGATAACTGAACATTGACTTACTTATTCTGTTGGAGTTTGGTTTTGCTTTGTTCAAATTGTGACTGTAGCCTGGTTCTTCCCTTTTGAAGAAAGTATTTAATTTAATTTTTATTTTTTTACAAGAGCCCACAGCTGAAAGGGTTTGAACTTTTAAAAGAGATTTTGGATTTTTAAAGAAATTAGGTATTTTGAAGAGACTGAACTTTTAACGTGTTTGAATATGTAAGGACTTGGGACTTTTAAAGTTATGTATGTTTTTTTTTTTTTTAAACATTTATTTATTTATTATGTATACAGTATTTGCTCTACATATATGCCCGGGCAGATCTCAATGTAGATGGCTGTGAGCCACCATGTGGTTGCTGGGAATTGAACTCAGAACCTTTGGAAGAACAGCCAGTGCTCTTAACCTCTGAGCCACCTCTCCAGCCCTAAAGTTATGTATGTTTTTAATGTGAGATCTTGGGAATGAATGAGAAAAGGAAAAACTTAATGATGATGTGTTTGTGTGTGAAGCTGACAAGGAGTGGGTGTCCTGGATAGTTGTATATAAAGTTGACACAGCTGAAGTCATCTGAGAGGACAGAGCCTCAATTAAGGAAATGCCTCCAAAAGCCTGTAGGGCATTTTCTTAATCAATGATTGATGAGTTAGAGCCCAGTCCATTGTGGGTGATATACCTGGGCTGGTGGTCCTGGATTCTATAAGAAAGCAGGCTGAGCAAACAATGAGGAGCAAGCCAGTGAGCAGCACCTCTCCATGGCCTCTGCATCAGCCCCTGACTCGAGGTTCCTGCCCTGTTTGAGTTCCTGCCCTTATTGCTTTTGATGATGAACTGCGAGCAAAATAGCCCCATTCCTCCCAACTCGCTTTTGGTCATGGTGTTTCTATCACAGCAATAGTATAAGCCTAAGAACCTGGTTTCTAAGAACCTGGTTTCTCCATGACCTAGCCAGTCAGTGGTGTTTAGTTACAGCACTAGAAAACAGACTAAGACACCAACTGACCTTTACATTATTTTGTTTTGTTTTATTGCTCAGGCTGATTTGGGATGGGTTTCTGTCACTTGCAATGTAAAAAAAAAAAAAAAAAAAAAAAGTCCTGTTTCATTCTTCTTCATCTTTTCTCTTCCTGTTTCTAGTCCGACACTATTATAAGAAAGTCTCTCAAGAGATGCTTTGTACTCACAGCTGGACAGTGAAACACCATTGGAAAAGTTGCCAGGATAGACATTTTATTTTTAAATCCTGGTAGATCTGTGTCCATATTTGAAACATATTTTCAAAAATATGTATGGCTCATCTGTGAGGAGATTGAACTGGGATCGGCCTTAATCACCCTAATTTCCAAGTCCCATCCAAGCATAAATCAATTTTCTGCTTTATTCAATCTGACCATGTTTATTAATTACTTTCTGTTCCTCTTGGAATTTTGAGCTGTCAGTTTAGTTTTTAATTGAATTCATTCCTTAAAACCAGGAACAGCTGGAATGAGCCAGCTCTCTGTGATAGGTAGGATATGCCCCCCTCTGATACTCGCCTCCAGTCAGGGCACAACATAAAACTATCACTTGTCTCTGTGTTCTTCCTGGCTCTCTAATCCCTTCCTTATTCTACATAGGACTGTCAGGTTTAAGAACTACCAAAACAATTGGAAATATTTTTTTTTTACATCAAATAAAGAAAGCATGGTCATGTGACATCAGATTTGTTTCCACTTACAAGATATTATCTACTTGTTTTGTTTTTTTTTTGTTTGTTTGTTTGTTTGTTTTTTCGAGACAGGGTTTCTCTGTGTAGCTCTGGCTGTCCTGGACTCACTTTGTAGACCAGGTTGGCCTCGAACTCACAGAGATCCGCCTGCCTCTGCCTCCCGAGTGCTGGGATTAAAGGCGTGCGCCACCACCGCCCGGCGATATTATCTACTTGTATTTTGAGAAATCATAAGGCATTAGAAAAGAAATAACCACCTCACCAAGTCACAACTCCTCCACAATGCCAGTAAAATAGCCAGCACCTCACCAAGTCATAGTACTTCCAGAAAGCCTGTGCGAGCGGTTTGGCTCATATTTCCTGGTTTTTCATATATATGATCTCTCTCACATTAATAATAATTTATGTTTTTTGTATGTTTCATTTTCTTTTTAGAATACATTTATTTCTTTATTCATCGTGTGCACACCACATGCATGTGGTGCTGCTGAAGGCCAGGAGAGGGCACCACATCCTCTACAGCTAGACTTGACAGACAGTTGTAAGTCATGTGGGTGCTGGGAACCAAACTCTGGTCCTCTGGAAGAGCAGTTGAGTTGATGCTCTTAACTGCCAAACCACCAACTCTCCAGGCCTGTCCATTGCATTTATTTATTTGTTCATTCATTCATTCATTTAGAGACAGGATCTTATTATGCAACTCTTGCTGGCCAAATACTCATAATGTAGACCAGGCTGGCCTTGAACTCTTGGAGATCCATCTGCCTGTACCTCCTGAATGCAAGGATTACTGTCTGCTGCATTTTTAACTGTTCATTAACCCATCAAAATTTGGGGTGCCATTTTATAATGTTTTCAGTAATCACTTTAATGACTATTAACAATCCTTTGGGTGGATATATAAAATTCTATAAAGATCATTTCGTTTCTTCTGGCAGCTAACTTATTATAAACAATTCCTTGATGATGTGTTTATTTTTTGGTTTTGGTTTTGATTTTTGTTTAGTTTTGAGACAGGGTCTTAATGTAGCTTAGGATGTCCTGGGGCTTTCGATGCAGCTACTGCTGGCCTTTAATCTTGATACTCCCTCCAATTCCCAGGCGTTGGGATTATAGGCATGAGCTCCTTTGAAGATATATATATATATATATATTTTTTTTTTTTTTTTGGTTTTTTGAGACAGGGTTTCTCTGAATATCTCTGGCTGTCCTGGACTCGCTTTGTAGACCAGGCTGGCCTCGAACTCACAAAGATCCGCCTGCCTCTGCCTCCCAAGTGCTGGGATTAAAGGCGTGCGCCACCACCGCCCGGCTTGAAGATATATTTTTATGATTAGCTATTTCTGTATATGAGAGGAGGACTGTCTCAACATGGAACTAATGAGGTTGTTTTGTTTTGGGTTTTGGTGCTGGCAATCACACCCAAGGCCTCCCACATGCTAACCAACTGCTCTGTCATTGAACTAAACCTTGACTCTCATAGGTTTGTTTGTGTGTGGGGAGGTGTGATGTCTGCGTTTATGTATGTGTACCATGTGTATGCCTGGCGCCTGCGGGGGCTAAAAAGATGTGTTGGATCCCCTGGAACTGTAGCTACAGGCAGTTATGCTTTTTTTTTTACTGGGAACCGAGCCTGTGTCCTCTGCAGAAGCAGCAGGTTCTCTTAACGCTGAACTGTGTGTCTAGCACTGGTCATGAAGTGTTTAAAAGTTCCACACTTGCCGGGCGTGGTGGCGCACGCCTTTAATCCCAGCACTTGGGAGGCAGAGGCAGGTGGATCTCTGTGAGTTCAAGGCCAGCCTGGTCTATAGAGTGAGTCCAGGACAGTCAGGACTACACAGAGAAACCCTGTCTCAAAAAACAACAACAACAAAAAGTTCCACACTTGGGGCCAAACTGCTGTCCCCAGGGCTGCTCTAAGGTGGCAGATACAAAAAACTGAGTTTCTGCAGTCCACATTCCAAGGAGGTGGTAAGGTTGTTTTGTTTTGTTTTGTTAATGAAAGTTTCCTGGGCTGGAGAGATGGCTCAGCGGTTAAGAGCACTGGCTGTTCTTCCAAAGGTCCTGAGTTCAATTCCCAGCAACCACATGGTGGCTCACAACCATCCACAACGTGATCTGATGCCCTCTTCTGGTTACATCTGTTCATACAGATAAAGCGCCCATACATAAAATAAATAAATAAATCTTTAAAAAAAAAAAAAAAAAAGAAAGTTTCCTTACCCCCAGGTTTTCCTAACAGGAATACTAAATGTATAACACCATCAGTAGCTCCCACATATGCAGAACATCTGATGTCTTTAATGTCCACATTTTGAAACACAGGATGGAATACAATTATGCATCTTTTTAGATGAAGAGTCTTCTTTAGGTCATTTGTAATGCCAATGAAATGGACAAGGAGAGGAAGCTCCTGTGGAGGACAACAGGGTTGCCTCATTCAGGTGTCTTACTGGAGTGATGCAGGCTCCGCTGTGTGCTTCTCTAGAGACATCTTGGTCTAAGAAACTGCACCTCTAGTCCTGGGTGTGAAGCATTTGGTCTTTATCATGGTGCTAGAAGCAAATGGTGGCTCCTAAATTTTGAACATGGATCATCTTTCTGAGGGTGGAAAAAAAAAAAGGCCCCTTCCCTTTACTCATGGCAGAGCACATCCTCTGGCATCTACCCAAAAATGTACTTAAAGACCCTCTTTACACTGGCCTATTAGTGATCATTATTTTAATAATAACAAAATCAGGGCTGGAGAGATGGCTCAGCAGTTAAGAGCACTGGCTCTTCCAGAGGACCCGGGTTCAATTCCCAGCACCTATGTGCCATCTCACAACTGTCTGTAACTCCAGTCCTAGGTGATCCCATGACCTTTTCTGGCCTCCACAGGCATGTCACACATGTGGCACGTAAACATATGCTCAGGTAAAACATTTATGCACATGAAATTAAAAAATTAAAACATTAAAATTAAACATCAAATATATGTATTACATATATATTTGTATTTTTTTTATTTTTTTTTTTAAGATTTATTTATTTTGTATAAAGTGTTCTGTCTGCAGGTATATCTGCAGGCCAGAAGAGGGCACCAGATTTCATTACGGATGGTTGTGAGCCACCATGCGGTTGCTGGGAATTGAACTCATGACCTCTGGAAGAGCAGCCAATGCTCTCAACCGCTGAGCCATCTCTCCAGCCCCCTGTATTTTATATATATGTATATAGTATCCCAAGAAAGGCATAGAATAACCACTGAAGACATTTTGTTATTCTTGATTTTAAAGTTGTGGGTTCATTTTCTTTAACAATTGAAAGCATTTTGAGTGTTGTTACACATTACTGGGGCACATTTCCTAATAGTAGTAGAAGTTGACTTGAAATGCATATGATAGAAAAAATAATTATAAAAGAAGAGTAGTTTATGAGCAGTGCCAGCAATAAAGGATGGCTAATGTGGAGCAGGATAAGGAGAAAGAAATCGGGATAAAATATCAAGGAATAAAATTTGTCTAGCAATTTTAGAGATGTACATTCAAATATGCTACACAATGTATTCATGAATTCACAGTAGTAGCAGAATAAATAAGCCCACCATTATATATTTTAAAAAAATAAAATCATGCAAAATAATCTACTCTGCTTTCATATCAATTATTTTTCACAGCAATTATTTTCAATAGGTGGCTGGGAGTTAATAATGTATCATGGCCAATAAACAAACTCCACTGAGCTCCTCACAGGGCACAGCGAGAGAAGGAGAAACGTGCATGCATATTTTATAACTAACTTCGTTCTGTGCTGGACTGCCAAGGTCTCCAGGTCAGATTTCTGGTGATTGCAGGTTTCACACACACACAGCAGGGCTGCAGCTTGTGATCGTGCGTGCAGGGCTCAGGTAGCACTGTGCCCTTACCGTGTGATCAAACCCAAAACACGTTTCAGAAGAATTAGAGAGTTAAATGTTTTCTTTCTTTCTTTCTTTCTTTCTTTATTGGTTTTTTCGAGACAGGGTTTCTCTGTGTAGCCCTGGCTGTCCTGGACTCACTTTGTAGACCAGGCTGGCCTCAAACTCACAAAGATCCGCCTGCCTCTGCCTCCCAAGTACTGGGATTAAAGGCGTGCGCCACCACCCGCCCGGCTTGAGTTAAATATTTTCTAAAGTGGCTATGGAGGTGCATGTCTTTAATCCCAGCACTCAGGAGGCAGAAGCCTCAAACTCCTGTGAGTTGAGGCCAGCCTGGTCTACATAGTAAGTTCCAGGCCAATCCCAAGACTACATAAAGAGATCCTATCTTAAAAACCAAAACCAAAAACCACCCCCCAAAAAAACCAGACAGCCAGAACTATACAGAGAAACCCTGTCTTGAAAAACCAAAAAATAAAAATTAAATTAAATTAAAATTTAGAAGGAAATTAAAGAACATGTAAAGCAAAATTTAAACTTGTAGTTTAAAAAGGAGAAAGAAATACAGATTTCATTACATACAAACCACCTAATTTGCTGACTCCAAAATTTTGCATTTTGACCATCTGTATAAATAAAACCGAAGAACAAAGGCAAAATCCTTGAAAAACTTTAGGAAACACACAAATTGAGACTCTACAAATCAACAGCAGCAAAAGAATATTAAAACCCACTTGATAACAAATGGGGCAAAGACCTGTGACCAGAGAGTACACAGAGGGTTGGTGACTAGGCATTAAACAACAGGGAACTTCCTCCATGTGACCCCAAAAGAAAGCCGAGGTTATTTGAATAAGAATGGCCCCCATCCGCTCGTGTATTTGAGTACTCGGTCACCAGAGAGTGGTGACACTCAGAAGATTAGAAGGATCAGGAGGTGTGGGCTTATTGGAGGAAGAGTGTCGCTGAGAATGACCTTTAAGGTTTCCAAACCCAAGCCAGGCTCGGAGACTGTTTTTCTCTCCTCTCTCTCTCTCCCTCCTTCCCTCCCTCTCTCTCTCTCTCTCTCTCTCTCTCTCTCTCTCTCTCTCTCTCTCTCTCTCTCTCCGTAAAATCATGATGTAGCCCTCAGCTACTGCTCCAACACCTGCCTGCATGCAGACATTCCCCCCACCATGATAATAGAACTGCAAGCAAGCCCCCAGTTAAATACTTTCTTTCATAAGAGTTGTGTTGGTCATGGCGTCTCCTCACAGAAATAAAACAGTGACTAAGGCAACAGACAAGAATGAAAAGAGGGTGTGCACAATTGGAATCCCAGTACTTGGGAAATGAGGCAGGAGGATCAGGAGTTCAGAAGTCTTCAGCTACATGAAAAGTTGGAGGGCAACCTGGGCTCCATAAAAATGGATCTCAAAGATAACCATAAATCTCTCTTCAAAGTATTGAGAGATGCATTGAGAAAAACATAACTTCAAGTTGTTTTCTTATTTAATGTTTCCTAAGGTCAACTGCAAAGCTGGGTTTGGCAGGGTCAGGGAGAGGGGGGGCACCCTTGTAATCCCAGAACCGGAAGGTTGAGGTGGGAGGATCCTGTGTTTACAGGCAGCCTGGGCTACAGAGCAAACCCTGCTTCACAAACATCAAGTAACCAAACATCGAGCTATGGGCATGTGAGATGATTTTGGGGAGAATCACTTGCCATACAGTCCTGAGGACTTGATTTAATCCCCTAGACCCAATGAGGACAAGAACTGACTCTCAAAAGTTGGACCATGGCACTCATGTGCCCAGACTTACACACAAATAAAAAAAAATTTTTTTTGAAAATCACTGTGCTACCATAAAACATCAGAAAAACGGAAAATGATATTCCTTTATCTTTACTCTTTTATATCTTTACTGTGTTTTTAAATTTTGGGTGGCTTTGCAAGTAAAAGCGGTTGACACCGGTAGCCAGTACTCCGAGAATCTACTCTTGCAAGTTTGGCTTGACCTCTGACCTCCATACATGCATGTATGCTCCTGCACACATGTACATACACAAATCAATGTAAGTTTTTTTTTTCTTAAATTGTTGAGACTATGAGACTATGTAATAAACACAGTGTGGGGAGAAAATTGGTAGCAAAAATCTTATAATGAGAGCCGGGTGTAGTGGTGCACGCCTTTAATCCCAGCACTCGGGAGGCAGAGGCAGGCGGATCTCTGTGAGTTCGAGGCCAGCCTGGTCTACAAAGCGAGTCCAGGACAGCCAGGGCTACACAGAGAAACCCTGTCTCGAAACAACCAAAAAAAAAAAAAATCTTATAATGAAAACCAAACATCTAGTGCCAACCGAGCCTTTGTAATTTCATTGCCTAAGGCCCATTTTTGTTTTTCTTTTCTAAGACCATATGACACACATCCCAGGAAGGTGCGTGCAGAACTTCATTGGCGCAACACTTAGCCGGCACGTCTCATGACTAGTGCGCAGAGACAGTTCTACACACGGTTGGAGAACCCGAAACAGGCCTGCTCAACCCTCAGCTGTCCCGGCAGTGCTGCAGTTCTGTTATTTCCTCCTTCCCGTCGTAGGGGTTGCCCACTGAACTGCTCCTTAAAATAAGTCAGAGTGTGGCTCTCACCCTTACGCCCACTGAACACGGAATTTGAAATCATCCGCCAGTTATTTACTAGGTGAGCATTATTCCTGACAACGCAGCGATTTCTCCTTTTTCTGCGCAGCCTTTTGCCGTATCTGGAGTTAAGAGGTGCTTTGTTTTTTCACTTTCACAAGTCACTGTACATGTTTCTTACCCTTCCCCCATGATGCCAGGCATTCTCCAGGTCCCTTTTCCTTAGGAACAGCTCCCTGGCGTTCTCTACTCTTATTCTCAATATAAATTGGTTTCTTGTTCAACCTGCTGTGAGGTGGTCCACCTGGGACATCTCCATACTGCTCTTTTGGATCCCATGCCTTCTTTCTGGGTATGTTCATTTATTTTGCTGTATTTAGCACTTGTAGCATCTTTTTAAAAGGACATTTGGTCTGTGGTGGCACACGCCTTTAATCCCAGCACTCAGGAGGCAGAGGCAGGCGGATCACTGGGAGTTCGAGGCCAGCCTGGTCTACAAAGTGAGTCCAAGTCAGCAAGGACTACACAGAGAAACCCTGTCTCAAAACACAAACCAACAAAACAGACATTTGGGAGATCATTTTATGTGTTTTTTCATGTTTGAAAGTACTTTGTGGAGGTCAGAGGACAATCTATGTTATTGATCCTCACCTTCTGTGCTGGACAGTTTTAAGACTGCTTGACCCAAATTAAAGTCATCTGATAGGACAGAATATCAGTTAAGAAAATGCCTCCATAAACTGGGTGGTGGTGCAAAAGACCGGTGGATCTCTGAGTTCTGGAACAGGCAGGACCACATAGTGAGACTCTGCAGAAGTTCATTCATTCTCAACAAACAAAAAAGAAGAAAAACAAAAACAAAAAAGGAAAGAAGAAAGAAAGAGAGAGAGAAAGAAAGAAAGAAAGAAAGAAAGAAAGAAAGAAAGAAAGAAAGAAAGAAAGAAAGAAAGGGCCGGGCAGTGGTGGCGCACGCCTTTAATCCCAGCACTTGGGAGGCAGAGGCAGGCG
>CAJQZJ010032237.1:724017-768691 GCA_907164525.1 Lophiomys imhausi
CTTCCTTCCTTCCTTCCTTCCTTCCTTCCTTCCTTCCTTCCTTCCTTTCAGTGCTTTACAAATGAGCAAGATTGAGAAAGTTCACAACTCGCTCACTGGAAACAACTCAAGCACCTCAGAGGAGTGAGTTTCTTTGCCCCTTTAGATCTACTCCCCAAATGTGAGTCACCCTTAATGATTCTGCTCTTCTCAAGGAAAATGGGGGACACAAACCTGTAGGGGTTAGATAAATTAGATTTAGAAAATATATAGGAGTTTTTGATACTGTCTCTTAATTTGGGGCATGAAGAGCATTATCAGCATGAAGTCAGGAAAAACAGGAAAGACTTAATGGACTGAAAAACAAGGTTGAAGTCAGGAAAAACAGGAAAGACTCAATAGACTTGAAGAAACAAAGTATCTGGCCTGACATTGTTTTCAGCTGCTGGGTGGGCGGAGCCCAAATTAAGCTGAAACAGAGTTCCTCCTATTTAAGGACAGTGCATGGAGCCCAAAAAGGGAAGAGGCCCCTGATGCTAGAGAGCTCCAAGAGTCCTGCTGAAAAAAGGGCTGGCCATTGATGGCCAGCTCTCTCCCTGAAGCAGAAAGAAGCCGGTGAGCAAAGAAAGCCTGAGCAAGACACCAAAAGGCCAAGGACTGGACCCTGTGGCTCAGCTTTTGCCTGGAGGGGTTTGATCTGTCTGATCAGTGGCCCAGGGGAAACTGTGCCTGGCTTTAAGGACTGAGGCAGAGCAGCTGAGTTCCTGATTCAAAAGAAGTAAGTTGGCCTGCAGACGGCTGGGGTCTCCCACAGAGAAGAAAGCATCAAGCCTTATTTAAGGTGAGACTGCAATAACCAACTTACCCTGACGAACCTGCATCTGAGAGATCCAGAAAAAGGACTGCTAAGTGCGTTAAAGAATCTACAACAAAGACTGTGTTCCTGACGACTGAGGACCTGCCCCAGAGACTGTATCATTCTAAAAGGTTAGAAAAATAATTATCAATTGGTTTAGTGGATAGGTTAAAGGGGTTGTAGAAATTTATAGGATTAATAGTTAAGAAATTGTTGGTGTTTGTTATAAGTGAATTTAGTAATAAATAAATAAGTGTTAAATAATAATTTAAAAGTTCGGTATCACAAACCTCACATAAGTGTGCATTTATTTTCATTTGCACAAATGGATTAAGCTGTAGAATTCATTTACATTTACTTTCTTCATTTAATAATAAGCCAGGGTGCTCTCACAGCAACGCCTCATTGTTTTTAATGGGGTGCCTAACAATATGCTGCTGCAGGGATGCATGAGGATCTAGTATTTGTATCAATCCTCTAATTAAAGGAAACGCAAACCATGCTGCAGTGTTATGTGAGACTGTAGGTCTCAAAAGTGAGCATGCTCCCTAAACAACCTAGCACAGTCATGGTTAAGGCTACATATATTTTAAATATTTCCAGGTTGCCCAATTGCTTACAAAATACATCACCAACTGTTCTTCATATCAGTAATGGCGATAACGTCTCACTCGTGTCACCTTTCCAAAGACAGGCTTTGAGCATCGGGTGAAAGTTTCTTACTGTCATTATTCCTTTGTGATGAAGTAGGAGTTGAAGCCAAGTGTCACTTTGCCTTTCAGTCAGTGGCCTCTCTTTCTCGTCCTGAGCTGGTGGCTCCTGGCCTCTGTCCATTTTAAAACCAGAATGTCTGTTTCAATTGTATGTATGGTAAGAGAACGAGGCTGGTTCTCACCCCTGAAGGCAGGTGTGGAATAGAGAGTGGCCCGCGTTTCTCACCTTCTTTTGGGTGACAGACTGCTTAGGTGTTTGTCAGTGCTCGGTTACTGGCTGCAGGCTGCACAGTCACTAGCTTCCCTGTCCTTTCATTGTCTGGAGATGGTGAACCACGATCTTCCTGGTGCTGAACTTGACTTGAGGCTGTTCTGAATTCCCCGTATCATGCTTATCTCAAGCTTCAACACCAGCATTTCATCTTGTATTTCTGTTTGAAATAACAAAGGGTGCATTTATGACAGTAACACACGCCTACTCAGCGGGGAGTGTGGAGTCCACGGCCCAGCACAGCCTGCCATGGGACAGGGGCATAGATAGACTCAGAAGCTTCTCTGCCTGTGCTACCCTCAGTAACTCCACTCTGTGATGAGCAGCAGGGCACGGAGCCATGTGAAGGATACGTCTGTACATCAGATTTGTCTGCCATGATGAAAAATGATGTGAAGAGAGTTCAAACTAGAATGGGAAAGGTTCTGGAAAGACCCAGTTCCTGCTAGTGACAGGTTAGGTTATTCAGAAGAATCTTTTCTTAGGCAACTAAAAAGGGAGGATAAAATGCTAAAAACAAATTGGAGCGTTTAAATGTGCATGATCTGAGAGCGCTGACAAGGTGATAGGTATAAGACTCCAAGCCAGAGCCAGTTTTAGCCTGATGATGTTTGTGGCTGACAGACTAAATCAAGCATCAGAGTTCAGCTGAGTTTGAGGGAACTTTGGAGCCCTAGAAGTATCCAGAGGCCAAAGTCTAGCCCAACCAATAAGGTAGAGTAGTCTAGAGGAACCCCCCTATATGCGTTTGAGACCCTAAAAGGAAAGCTCTTGAGAGTCAACCCTCCCACCTCATCCTGTTGCCCAGGGACTGTAGAGAGTTGCCTTCATATCAGGCGGACTCAGAGAGGGAAGAACCTCCACCCTTGAGGGAATACAACCGTGGGCTAGTTCCTTACATAGATTTGGATCACGATCTGCATTTCAGGAACAGGCCGCTGCCAGACAAGTTGTACATTCGAGCAGCGCAGGTCTAACATCTCCCCTGAAGTTGCAGAGGAAAAAGCAAACCTTCTCTGGAAGGAAACCCTCAGCCCAGGGAATTCACAAGAATACATTTGAAGAGCAAGGAGCAACATACGGTCACAGACGAGCATCCACACACGTCATGATTCTGCATGCTGAAAAACCTAAGGAGTCGGCTGAGGGACCATGAGAACTGAAGTGGCAATTCACTGCAGCTCCAGACTGCAGAGCGACACACGTGTGCAAAGGGGCAGCAGCAGCTTTTCTACGGCCCGTTATGGATTTGCAGCTTTTCTACGGCCCGTTATGGATTTGCAGCTTTTCTACGGCCCGTTATGGATTTGCAGCTTTTCTACGGCCCCTTATGGATTTGCAGCTTTTCTACGGCCCCTTATGGATTTGCTAAGGAAGAAACTGAGCAACTCCACTCCCAACAGGCCTATGACCCTGAGAAAGGGCTGAGAGGCCACGCACATCACAACGCCTTCATCCATGGTCAGAAGCCTGAGCATTGCTGTCGGCTTGGGACATTTGGCGATGTTTAGTGATGATTTTGGTTATTAGAATGTGGGGGGAAGAATACCAATGGCATCTAATGTGTAGAGGCCAGTGACAACATACAGAATAGCCCTTCAATACAGACTTATCCAAAACATCAGGAGTACTAATTGAGACTATGGAGGGTTGAAATTACGAGTCTGGGGGGGGGGATCTAAGGAGTGACTGCGATAGAGGAGAGATGGAGAAATCAAGTAGTCAAGGCTGTTGGCAAGTCATCTCTGTAGATACTGAAATCACTGTAGGGGCAGGCAGGGAGGGGCATCGAGTAAAGGAAACCAAATACTTTAATAAAGGGTGGGGGGAGACCATGGGCCAGTGGCTAGCTGCAACATGGTGGTGGGGAGCAGACTGGGGGAGCTGGGGGAAGAAGGATATCCCACTTTTATGTCTCAAAATACCAAAAATACAAACAAAAAGCCACCAGTATGGATCAGCTACACTGGGAATTAAAACTGGGAATGCCATGGGATTTTACTAAATGGCATTACTGTATCCTATGCCTACCCCAATTCAAATTATTCCATGGAGGTTGGCTATTGAAACATCAAAAGTTTGAAGTGCACAGGTGAACAGACATTTCTTCTATCCTTCCTTCTGAACATAGTCTCAGATACCGTCACAAAGGAAAACACTGGACTTCCCAGCTTCTGGAATTTAGTCCTTTGTGGGAAGGAGAGAAGAGACAATAAAGAAACAGGAAACTGTGTTTGCAGAAGGCTTATTCAGCCCTCTGGAAAAGCTAAACTCACAGGTCTTTTAATTAAGGTTTACAATTGTGCCTGATACAACCTTCTGTGTCCTGTCCATGTGGGCCTTGGTTGGCCCCTGGGGAAGGGTGAAGCGCACAGCAGGAAGTAGTTGGGAGTGAATGGCAGAGAAGGAGCTAGGAGACAAGAGGTGCCCAGAATGACTTCACAGGTAGCTTGGTCACCTGATATACAAGCTAGAAAGCCAAGGGTAACCCAGTGTTTGTATTTGTTCACTGAAGCAAACGGTAAGATTTACCAGATGAACCTGTGCCAGTCTGTTATGTCCTCAGGTCGTATCTCTGAAGCATTAGCACATGGGTGCATATCCCGTGAGGGTTTTATGCTCACTTAGCAATCACAACTCTTTCTCATTTGTTTTTGGAAGACAGGGATTTTTATTTGCTTTTGGTTTGGTTGTTTTGGGACAGGATCTCTCTATGTCTCTATGCCCTGCCTGTCCTGGAATCCACTATGAAGAACAGGCTGGCCTCAGATTCACAAAGATCTGCCTGCCTTTGCCTCCCGAGTGCTGGGATTAAAGGAGTGTGCCACCATGCCTGGCTGAAGGCATGGTATTATGCAGCCCAACCCAGCTTGGAACTTGAGATCCTCCTGCCTCAGCCTCAGTCTGGAATTATAGGCCTGTGCCACTGAACCCAGTTTCAACCTCTTGTTCTCAACCAATGGCAGAGCACCTTGAGGGCTGATGTTATTGTTAGCTTTGTTTCATTTGGGAACTATTAAGACAAAGAGAACTGAAAAAGACTGAAGTTCCAAGTAACAGGTCAAAGTCCCTTGAAGAGACCTTTAAAAAGGCCATGCATGCAAAGTCCTGGAAGTGCACCCTTTGAATTCCAGCAAACCCTGCCTGCTCCCTCACTGTGGGCAGAGCCATTGGTAGGTGGGCCAAAGCCCTCAGTTGAAGGTGCTGCCTTGACCAGGGCCTGGTGGCAATCACCTTTAATCCTCTACTCCAGAGGCAGGAGGATCTCTGAGTTCAAGGCCAGCATGATCTACAGAGGGAGTTCGAGAACAGCCAAAGCTACACAGAGAAACCTTGTCTCAAAGGGGGGGGGGGCTGTCTTGTGTGTTTAATTTACACTGTGGCCTAATGAGTTACTCAGTTTCTTATTTAGAGCAGTTTCCTTGCAGGTAAAACAGAGGTAACATCTCTTGGTCTGCTTCAGCATACTAAGCCAACAGAGTAGGCGGAAGCCTGTAGTAAGCATTGAGAGTCGTATGAGGGTATGAGGGGTTGGAGAGATGGCTCGGAGCTTAAGAGCACTTGAAGAGGGCCCGAGCTCAGCTCCCAGCACCCACGTCAGTCAGCTCACAACCACCTATGATTCCAGCTCCAGGGAGACCCAGCACCTCTGGCCTCTACTCACATTCACTTACCCACACCCAGACACATGGTAATAAATAAGTCTTTAAAAGAAAAAAAAAGTCACATATGAGAAAACATGTTTGTCAATCAATGTCAGCTAGAACCCATGTAACTGGGCGCTTTCTATCCAGCCTACACTGAGCTCTCTCCCCCTTGGTACTCCCAGCTGCATTCTTTTTTTTTCTTTTTTAACATTTATTTATTTATTTACTTATTTATTATGTATACAGTATTTGCTCTACATATATGCCCAGGCAGATCTCAATGTAGATGGCTGTGAGCCACCATGTGGTTGCTGGGAATTGAACTCAGGACCTTGGGAAGAACAGTCAGTGCTCTTAACCTCTGAGCCACCTCTCCAGCCCCCCAGCTGCATTCTTTATCTCTGCACATTATAAGCTGTGTCTTGTACTACTGACGTATTCTGACCCAGAGGCTCTTTCCCTTGGGAGAGTCTAGTTCAGAGCTGTGAGCACATCAGGGCCGTCTGTCATCAATGCCACGATGAAGGACCTGGTAGAGCTGAGAGTGAAATCAGACCTTTCCCTGACTACAGACTCATTTCTCTAAGAAAGAAGAAATACTTTTTTTTGTAGTTTGTTCTGGTACTAGGTTCAAGAAAGTCCAGGGCTTTGTGAATACTGAACCTTGGCTCCACCACTGAGCTACATGCCAGCAGAGAGAGAGAGCTTTAAAAGCAACACTTTACACTCTAACAGGGCTGACCACCAAGAGGCAGCACTCCCAGGATGCACCTCCACAACTGCTTCAAGAGGCCAGTGTGTGGCCCAAGGCCAGGTCCCTGAGGGTCCCCAGGTGAGGGGCATCCTGCCCGAAGTGCCTCTGAGCACTCTCCTCATTGGAAAGATCTCACTGGACACATTTGTAAGCCACATACCTTGTTTTGCCTCTAGATTTGTTGTTATGTTATGTGTAGCTCTGTGTGTGTGTGTGTGTGTGTGTGTGTACTCTCAAGAGCATACACATGTGGGTATGTGGACATGAATACAGATGCCTGAAGAGACCAAAGGCATTGGGTTCCCTTGAGCTGGAGTTGTGACCTACTTGAGGTGGGTGCAGGGGACCAAACTCCTGTCCTCCTGAAGAACAAGTGTCCTGACTGCCAAGCCGCCTTGTTTGATCCCTATGGGAGTGAGATAGCCTGGGGGGGGGGGGTCCTTAAGGGTTGGGTATACACCATGTCCCAACTACCCTTCCCTCAGCATATTCTTGGCAGCTTTTCTTACAAAATACTATCTGATAGTAGCATCTCACCTCATCTTTGTCGACTAGTGTGCTGGGGTTTGGCCGGGGCTTGTCCTTAAACGAGTACGATGCCATCTGCTTCTTTAACAGCTCCAGGAAGTCAGGAGGCTTGTACTGCGGGAGGTCAGTGGAGACGGGGTCGTTTCTCTGCACAAGCGGTATCCTTTTCCTCCCTTCATTTTTAAAATTGTAGGTTGCTTTCACTGGATTTAATAGGGATTCTTCAATAAAAGTCTTTAAGTGGTAAGTGCCAGGCATTGGAGTATTCTGTGGGAAAATTGACATTGGTTGTAAGACCACTGTGTAGACCTGTGACTTCCCCAAAAGCACCGTCCACCAAGGGTCATTTCTATGTGACATTTCTTTGTCTCTAAATTAAAAAAAAATTTTTATCAATTTTAACAAATACTCTTATTTTATTTAGCTTATGTGAATCAGTGTTTTGTCTCGTTTATTTGTTTTACTTTTGTTTTGGGGACAGGGTCTCACCATGTAGCCCTGGCTGGCCTTGAATTCATAGAAATCTGCCTGCCTTTGCCTCCCGAGTGCTAGATTAAAGGTGTGTGCCAGTGTTTTACTGGCACGTGTATCTGTGCACCACATGCATGTCTGGTGACTACGGAAGTCAGAATAGGATCCCCTGGAACTAAAGTTATAGACAACTGTGAGCCACCACGTGGAAGCTGGGAATGGGATCCAGGCCCTCTACAAGAGCAGCAAGTGTTCTTAACTGCTGAACCATCTCCCCAGCCCCTAACAAACATTTTTTTAAAAAGGTTGTTCATTTTTACTTTATGCATAAGGTGTTCTGCCACATTTGTGCAGTACACACAGAAGCCTGAGCCGGGGTTGAATCCCTTGGAACTGAAATTAATGCAATGGTTATATGCATTATGGGTGCTGGGAATTGAACCCACGTCCTCTGGAAGAGCAAGTAATGCTCTTAACCGCTGAGCCATCTCTCCAGTCACCCTGTCCCCCAAACATTCTTGATAGAAGAATATTTCAAAAGGATGGTGATTGTTTCCTTTTTGAAGCAACTGCTGGACATTGCATGAGCAGCTAAAAGATACCTTTAAACTTTCTTACTTAAACTTAATTAAACCTTAAACTTTATTAAAGGTGGTCTTTAATCTCAGAACTCTGTGAGTCTAAGGACAGTCTGGTCTACAATGAGTTCCGGGCCAGACAATGCTATATACTGAACCCCTATCTAAGAAAAAATAAGTCACATTTTCTGTATTTATTTTGTGCTTGTGGAGTGAGGACTGGCATTGAGGGACATGTGTACATGTGGAGGTCAGAGGACAGAACAGTTCTCTCCCCTCCACAACATGGGACCAGGGGATTGAACTCAGGTTCTCAGCCTTGGCAACAGGCATCTCCATCCACTGAACATTTTCACCAGCCTAAAAGTTAACTTGCTGAAAGGTAATGAGTATCTAGTTGTAATTCGTTGGCCACAGAGAGCAGGCCAGTGAGTGAGCACAGAGCACAGTTTCTTGGCTAGCTAAAGGCTCCCCTATTGTCTAGCAGATACAAAATTTTTTAACAGGCCTCAAGAGTGAGGTGAGACCTAACTCCAACCTCAGGATGAACTGACACAGAACATGGTCTGCTCAGGCCAAGAAGAGGTTTGGTACTTCAAATAATGACCACAATGTGGCTGAACAGCTGGATCTGACGCTGTAGCTCCTGCTATTCTGTGGCTCTCTTTCCGGTTAAAATTAATTCGATTGGAATTTGGCTCTATTTTTGTTGCATTTTGATAGAAAAATGCCTGCAATACAAAAATTGCCCCTTGAGAGGGTGAACTGGCCATTCTTTCATACGCTACCAGCTTGTTTTTATGTACTTTATACACCGGCCATCTGTGCTGGCTAGTCTCAAGTCAACTTGACTTGAGTTAGAGTCTGAGAGAAAGGAGGGAACCTCAGTTGAGAAAATAAGATCCAGTTGGAAGGTATTTTCTTAATTAGTGATTAGTGAATGGGCTCCAACCCATTGTGGGTAGAGTCATCCTGGGCCCCTGGTCCTGGGTTCTCTAAGAAAGCAGACTGAGAAAGTCCCAGGGAGCAAGCCAGTAAGTAGCACCCCTCCCATAGCCTCTGGATCAGCTCCTGCCCTGCTTGAGTTCCTGTCCTGACTTCCTTCAGTGATGGACTGTTACCTGGAAGTGTAGGCCTACACTTTCCTCCCCAAGTTGCTTTGATCATGTGTTTGATCAGAGCAATAGTGACCCTGACTAGAACAGCATGTTAACAAACTGGCTTCTCCGCCATGCATGACAAAATCTGAAGCCAAATCCCCTTTCCACAGCCAATATAACCCATCTCATCTGATTGAGGTTGACCTTTGCTAGACACCTGGGTCCCCAGAGCTGTTTCACTTTCTAAACTCTTAGTACATTCAACGCTTAAAGCTCATTTATCATTCATATGATAATCCTAAAATTAAGAGTGGCAATGTAACCTGTGTAGAGCTGAACAGACACTCTTTTCTCACACTTAAGTGCTGCTGACTGAAAAGGCAAGGCTGATTGAAACCTTAATGGGAGCCGGGTGTGGTGGCGCACGCCTTTAATCCCAGCACTTGAGAGGCAGAGCCAGGTACATATCTGTGAGTTCGAGGCCAGCCTGGTCTACAAAGCGAGTCCAGGACAGCCAGGGCTGTTACACAGAGAAACTCTGTCTCGAAAAACCAAAAAAAAAAAAAGCCTTAATGGGATCAAAAAGAATCAAAAATGGGAAGGAGTGAAAATATACACACCGTTAATGTTGCCCTCCACCATCCTTCTCTATCAAGAGCTGAACTCTTCCAGGTTTGTTTCTGTGAACAAACACAAGATGTGCTTATGTGTTTAGAAGGTGATCTCTTGAAACTAAATAGATGTATAAAATATTTATTTGAAGAAACTAAATTGACTGTACCAAATCAATTAGCTATCATTATTAAAATGAAAGTTACATAATGATACATTTTGCCCATACTATTTCCTTAAATTGTTAAGATATTAAGTGCTTTTAAGTATCTAAAATCCCTTTGGTGAAATTAAAATAAATATCCCTGTCTCACAGAGACGTTATAAGAACATTAGATATAACAAAATTTAATGTTCGGCCACAGGTCCTTGGTCCAGTGGCTGAATGCACCGAGCAAGTTGCTAACCAACCTTTATCCTTCCTCACAGCAATGCCTGGAGGTGCAGTGTGCACACCTTTAATCAGGGAGGCAGAGGCAGTTGGATCTCTGAGTTCTAGGCCAGCCTGGTCTACACAGTGAGACCCTGTCTCGGGAGAGGGTGAGGAGAGGAAGAGAGGCCCACAGCCACATTTATCAAGTCATTGCTTGATAAGTGGTAGGTTTGATTTTTAACATCTCATCTGCCAAGTTAAGAAGCAGATGGTTTGGGTGTGTCTCAGTTTCCAGTGGGTTCCTTGTCTCTGCAGCAAGCAATCCAAACGAACTTATGAGGAGTCGGCATCTGTCCACAGAACCGAGGTATCCAGATTTTCCTTTTGTGCTATCACAAAAATTAAAATATCAAACTCTACTTTCAGTTTATAATATTCCTTATGAAATAAGAGTATCTCAAGCAAAAATGGACCAAAAAGGATAATTGGCATAAATAAATAAATAAATAAACAATAAATAAATAAAGGCCGTGACTCACTCTGTCTTCTTTTTTTTTTTTTTTGGTTTTTCGAGACAGGGTTTCTCTGTTTAACAGCTCTGGCTGTCCTGGAATCGCTTTGTAGACCAGGCTGGCCTCAAACTCGCAAAGATCCGCCTGCCTCTGCCTCCCAAGTGCTGGGATTAAAGGTGTGCGCCACCACCGCCCGGCTCTCACTCTGTCTTCTAACTGAAACAAACTTCATGAGTCCTATAGTTCTACTATGAAATATGTACATTTCTTTAAAAGGCAAAAGAATTTCCATGATTTGATATGCCATGCTGTATATCCAAACCAACCTCTTTGAACCCATCACATTGTTTTATTTAGATTCCTGTTGGTTTTTCTGTTGCTCATTTTGCAGTCAGAAAAAAAAAATGTCTCAAACTGGTCTCCCACATCACCCTCCAAAGGGTTAACAGGTCGGTCCAGAAGAAAGCAGCTGTCCTGTTCAGTTGGCCTACAAGTCCAACCAGCTATCATTTTAGATTCACTTTAAAGGAGAACATAAATGACACGCTAAACATCCCTTACCCAAATTTATTTGTAAAAGTCCTAAAGTAGGAGGCAGGGCAGAGCATGTCTGGTAAAACTGTGAACAGTTCATTCTTTAACAGAAGGAAATGAAATGGTAGGAAATCTAATTGCTCTCTTGAAGCAAGTGGTTGTGGGGTAAAATAAAAAATCAACCAAACAAAAAAAGGAAAAAGAAAAATAAAGAAAAAACAAAGAAAACCCAAAACGATGAAGAGAGAAGGTAAGGGAGGCAGCAGGAAAAAAGGAAATCACAAGCAAATAAATCGAAGAATCAGGTACAGGCCTGATAAGGACCTCGGCAGGAAGGCTAAGCAGCTAACGGGCCTGGCAGTAGGGACGTAGAAAAGGCACCACGGCTGCGTGAACCGAGGATGGGGGGGGGGGACGGGGGGGCGGGCTACCCTACCGGGGCCGCGGCGAGCGACTCCCCATGTCCTAGGTCTTCTCTTGGTACTGCGGAGGGGGTGGCGTCGGCAGTGACAGGCTCCTCCATTGCGACCTCCTCTCTCTCTCCAAGCTGGCAGCCGGTTGCTAGGAACCGCAGCTACCCGCCGATTCCGAGCCTGCGCGTGTAAAACACCCATGCAGGGTCCTGCAGGTCACCTCCAGTGATGGGGACAAGAAAGCGATGGATGCTGTGGACACTCCTTCAGACGGTTACGTGAGTGTGTGTCATAACATATGGGGGAACGTGAAGGTGCCCGAGTTCTTGAGTGGCTTGCCCATTCCTGATGAGCCCCACAAGCTCCCCCAACCCCACACCCGAGGAAGGGAAACTGGTAGGTGTAATTTAGCTTTAAGAGGGAGCTCTGCCTTAACTTCCGCCTTCGGATTGGCGAAGGGGCAATCCAGAACACTCACTAGTAGCTTGCCCCCTAGCAGTGAGAGCAGACCATCCATCTCTTCCATAGGCCTTTAAACCTCTGGGCCTCTCGACTGTAGCTTCTCAACCTAGAAAGACTTTTTTTTTTTTTTTAAACATTTATTTATTTATTATGTATACAGTATTTGCTCTACATATATGCCCGGGCAGATCTCAATGTAGATGGCTGTGAGCCACCATGTGGTTGCTGGGAATTGAACTCAGGACCTTGGGAAGAACAGCCAGTGCTCTTAACCTCTGAGCCACCTCTCCAGCCCTTAGAAAGACTTTTAAATAATGATTTTTCAACCTTAAGTCCCATTTATGGAGTACCTACTGTGTTCCGAGGACTTCACCTACATTACACCTCAGATAACTGTCGCTGCAACGCTGCAGCCATTAATTAGTTCCATCTTAAGAATGAGAACAGCTTCCTTAGTGACTCCATCACACCGAAGCCTAAGAATTCAAATCCAGATCTGGCTCCAAAGCTTGACTGTCCTCAAGAGTGTAAGGTTTGTCTTTCCCACCACCAACTTTCAAGGGTGAGTGGATTCCATTGTTTCCACCCTCACACTGTTTCCTAAAACCGTTATTAATATGGGCCTCAAGAAGAGACTCCACAGCTAAGGGCACTGGCTCCTTTTCCAGAGCACCCGGGTTAGGTTCCCAAAACCAGTATGGTGGCTCCCAAGCATCCTGTGACTCCAATTCCAGGAGATCCGAGACACACACACACACACAGAGAGAGAGAGAATAACAAAAACAAAATCAGAACACAAGAGAAACAAGTGTTTATAAAAGTGGTTTGGTACTTGGTACCAATTTGTCTTAACTTAGTGGGGTCTTTCAAAAATTGATGTTTATGGCTGGAGATACTGCTCGGTGGTTAAGAGCACTGACTGGTCTTCCAGAGGACCTGGGTTCAATTTCCAGCAACCACATGGTGGCTTGCAACTGTAACTCCAGTTCTAAGTGATGTGGTGCCATCTTCCAGCCTCCTGGGGCACCAAGCATACACATAGTATACAGACATACATACATGGCATGGACGCAAAGCATCATATACATTTTTTTAATTGATGTTCTTGAAATATCTTGTGATTTTTGTTAAAACGAGAATTGATTCCAATCCCAGCACAGGAACTACGAAAAACTTGGCCCTAAGACTTGCCTCTCTGTGTACCCACACATGCATGTGGCCCTGTATCCATGGCACTCTTGTGAGGATGCCTTTGTGGAATCTGGTTTCTCCAGTCACTGACATCTGGGTTCTGGGGTCTAGCTTTTGCCTGATGAACAGTAGGTCAGCCTCAGCTCCTTGGTTAAGTCTGCCAGTAGCCTGGAGAAACTAGGATTTCATCTAATTTCTTCAAAACACTGGGATTCTTCTTTCCAATGTCCTGCAGCTCATGCCAGCACTTCACCAAGTGCCGAGGTTATACTCACCACCTCACTCAGCTTCTCGATTTACTATTTTTTGCCAGTACCAGGAACCAAGTTTAAAAGATTGGAAGCTACATGGTTAAGATGAAAATAAACACGGACTCTCAAAAGTTAACAGGCTAATCAGGTTCACCGTGCTTCATTTCGCTTTCTTATTTTGGCCGAGCCTGTAAAACTGGCTCAGCAGACTAGGGACTGAGACCCTAGAGACTAAGAATATGAAGGTACAGACAAGTCCAGAAACCACACAAGGTGTGCAAGTGGAAAGGAACATCCAGATGAAAAGAGTTTACTTCAAAAATAGAAACATGGGTCAATGACTTCAAGGACTTTTACTCATAAACCAAATTGAACACAGCTAAGAAAACATTGCTGGGGCTGAGACAAGCCCATATGGCAGTGCCTGTCTAGCTCGCCCAGCCCGGACAGTATCTCCAGGACCGCACACCCTGGGCATGGGTGCAGAGCGCAAGGTGAAGTTCAGAGAGGCCTGGGACATGAGGTAGTCTGGAAAGGAAACTAAGCAAAACCCCCCAACACCACTGTATATAGGACATGAACATTTCTTTTCTGGTTAACAATAGGTTTTAAGATAGAACTACTAACACAGAATGTTTAGTGCCCCAATGTTACCCACCAGACTAAAATTTTCATTTCCTAAAATTTCTTGGGAAAATAACTAAGGATAACTCAATTCTGAAGGCTAACAAGTTTGACTCCAAGTTTATGCCAAATATCTCTTTGAAAGTAACTTTAAGCCGGGCGGTGGTGGCGCACGCCTTTAATCCCAGCACTTGGGAGGCAGAGGCAGGCGGATCTCTGTGAGTTCGAGGCCAGCCTGGTCTACAAAGCGAGTCCAGAACAGCCAGAGATACACAGAGAAACCCTGTCTCGAAAAACCAAAAAAAATAAAAAAATAAAAAAGTAACTTTAAAAAACCCTAAAATGTATACACAATTAGTACTACATCTAGAAACATTAGAAAGTTTAGGGTTAGTCTAAGCAACAAAATCCAATAAAACCAGTTCCTTTTTCAGTTAAGATTACCCAATTTAAACTAACCTAAAATGGCAGCTTTTAAAAATCAAATTACAGGGCTGGAGAGATGGCTCAGCAGTCAAGAGCACTGACTGCTCTTCCAAAGGACCGGGGTTCAAATCCCAGCACCCACATGGCAGTTCACAGCTGTCTGTAATTGCCGGGCGTGGTGGTGCACACCTTTAATCCCAGCACTCAGGAGGCAGAGGCAGGGAGATCTCTGCGAGTTCGAGGCCAGCCTGGTCTACAAAATGGGTACAGGACAGCCAGGGATACACAGAGACACCCTGTCTCAAAAAACCCAAAAAATAAAAATCAAATTACTAAAAACTGCCATTCAATGAATTTTAAGAATATCAAATTGAAAAATTACTACTTAGCTGCTTATATCTAATCCTAAAACCCTTTTGTTGCAAAATGTTACAAGCAGATAAGCAGGCACCGGTGAAATTTCTCTCATTAAAGAGCATACTGATAAAAACCTAAGAAATAAAGGCAAATCATTATATCCTCATTAGCTACTCACAAAATTGCAACTACTTAAAAGGTAGAAAGCAAGGCTGAAGAGTTAGTTGGTTCAGCAGTTAGGAGCACTTCTGTCTTAAAGAGGACCCCAGGTTGGTTTCCCAGCACGCACACGGTGGTACACAACCATCAGCAAACTCCAGTTCTGGTGGTCTGGTGCCCTCTTCTGATTGCTGAGGGCAGTAGGCACACATGTTGTGCACATACATAGGCAAAACACTCATACATATACATACATCAAAATGTTTTATATTAAAAAAAGATGGTAAACACTAAATATGTAGCATGTCAATTCCTTACAAAAAATTCATTTATGAAAGGGCTTTCTTTTTCTTCTTCTCGGAGACAGGGTTTCACTGTGGAGTCCAGTCTGGCCTGGAACTTAACTATGTAGACCAGGCACCAGGCTGGCCCCTGAACTCAACAGACCTGCCTCCCAAGTGCTCAGATTAGAGGTGTGTGCCTGCAAACGCAGCCATAAAAGGGCTTTTAATCTTGATCTTGTAAGAGTAAGGCAGGCAGGAATTTCCTAGCAGGATTCTATCTCAAAACCACAGCTGAATTACACCAAGAAAAGCAATTCCACACACAGTCCCCAAAATTAGATACCAATAGTCATTAAATCACTCAGATTCAGAGCAACAATTGGGTAAATTGTAATTTTTTTTTATTGGAAAACAAATATACAACTTGGAATGGATTTGAGGCAAATTGTGCCATAAGCAGATTTTCTTTAAGTGGCTAAACAAAGTTTAAAAAGCAAGTAACAATAAAAGAAAATGTTTCTGGTACAATACCAGCAGTACAAAAAAATAGTGTACGAGTACCTGGATAAAACACCCGTTTTGCAATAGTGCAACTTTTAAGTACATATTGTTGACTGTCCACAGTCCACGCAGAGTTACCAACTCCACACTTCAACAACAACATGCTGACGGTTCCTAAAAACTACTTAAAAAAGGCGTAACCCAGATGTCCCCTCGTTTGACCAACTCCATCTAAGTTTAGATGTGCAGAAGGGCTTAGATATATCCAGAATAAGCCACATGCAACATGTTACTTGATCAATTTTCTAAAATAAGGTTTGACAATGACAGTAAGATAAGGGAAAAAAACATGGAGGAATGAAGTCCTAATTACTATACATGCATATTTTTTGACAGTAGGGGAAACCTTTTACAGATAAGTTACAAACAAAGAAAAGGCAAATAAACAATTTTGTACAAGAAATTTAACACATTCTGTACAATGTCTTCACTTTGCTGTCATCATTTGTACAAACTCTGAAAAAATAAACACAAAGATGAGTCAATGACAAAGGGAAAAAAACCAATCATGATTACTAAACTCTGCATTTTCTATTCCTTTTCTATGATTACCACAGCCAGTTTATGGCCAAAGTTGGAACTTCATAAACCACTATTATTTGGGGTCACCAAACACGAGGCAATTAACGCTGGGGCTGTGGGATACAGCTCACTGGTAGGATGCTTGCCTAGTATATGCAAGGCTCAAAGTGATATCTATCCCAGCAACCAGATGGAAGAGTTGGCGTAGTTCAGACTTGAATTTTATATCTGCTGGGTCAGAATTCATTATATTAACTTCAGTGTAATGACCGCCTTTTGGTTTTTTGAGACAGGGTTTCTCTGTGTATCCCTGGCTGTCTTGGAATCATTTTGTAGACAAGAGTGGCCTTGAACTCGCAGAGATCCGCCTGCCTGTCTTCTGGGATTAAAGGCGCGCGCGCACCATGCCTGGTGACTGGTTAACTTTTATAAGGTGAAATTTTATGATGCTTACAACTGTTACATCAAGGAAAATGTATGTGAAAAAGTGAATGGCAAAGATGGATTCCCTAGAAATCCTTTCAGTTTCTAAAAGCTTTGCTTCCTACAAATGGGCATCCATCCTCAAGTAACCCAAGATACTTCTGAATTCAAACAGTTTCAGACTGGAGTCACAAAGAAAAAAAAAACCCAGTCACATACAAAATCTATTAATTTCATTTTAGGAAATTTATAATAAAATTTCCAACTCTCCAAGCTGTCTGTCCCACCACCTTCTACAAACCCTGCATGGTTCCATTCAATTATTAAAATGCTGATTTTCTAGGTGCAGGCGTAGAACAGTCACAGTTCTTAATGAGTCATGTAATCTTGTTGGCAGACATTTTAGATGACATACGTTTAGTGACAACTATTTTAGCATCCACATTTTGAGAGGTAAAGATTACAGATTTTCAGCTATGAACTACTCTCAGTAATTTCAATTAGAGCTCAGTGTGTGGGGTAAGGCAGTTTTGTGGCTCACCTTCGTAGTTCACCTGACCGTCACCATCAATGTCTGCTTCCCTGATCATTTCATCAACCTCTTCATCTGTTAACTTCTCCCCAAGGTTTGTCATCACATGGCGAAGCTCTGCTGCACTAATATAGCCATTGCCATCCTACAAAAAAAGTGGGAGTATAATGGCTGAGTAATATTTGAATTCCAACATTAAAGAATAATTTGTTAGAAAAGTAGAAATTCACATAAAGTGAGGGCAGTGGTGGCTTAGGAGGCAGAGGCAGGCGGATCTCTGTGAGTTTGAGTCCAGCCTGGTCTACAAAGTGAGTTCCAGGACAGCCAGGGCTACACAGAGAAACCGTCTCAGGAAAAGAAAAAAAAAATTGCGTCACATAAAGTGAATCCACACTTGGTATATCTGTAAACATTGTTAAGTAGGATGTCACTGTATTCAAGCCGCTATTCTCTGAACTCATCCAATTCTTCGCAGCATTCACTTATTTCTTTTCTTTTTCTTTTTTTTTTTTTTTTTTTTGGTTTTTCGAGACAGGGTTTCTCAGTGTATCCTTGGCTGTCCTGGACTCGCTTTGTAGACCAGGCTGGCCTCGAACTCACAAAGATCCGCCTGCCTCTGCCTCCCAAGTGCTGGGATTAAAGGCGTGCGCCACCACCGCCCGGCCCTTCACTTGACATTTCTGTAGGTAAATCATCAGAAGCCCCATCTCCAAAGACTACAGGTAGGTCCTATTAGCTTCATTCCATCCTCTCAGTCCTTGAGCTTTACCTTATCAAACACACGGAACGCTTCTCTAATTTCTTCTTCACTGTCTGTGTCTTTCATTTTCCTTGCCATCATTGTCAGAAATTCAGGGAAGTCAATTGTACCGTTACCTGCAAACATTTGTATAACATGAAACAATGTAAACACCTCTGTGACAAACCCTCCAGCCCCAATTAAAGACTTACCATCTGCATCTACTTCATTGATCATGTCTTGCAGCTCTGCTTCTGTGGGGTTCTGCCCAAGAGACCTCATCACAGTCCCCAGTTCCTTTGTTGTTATAGTCCCATCACCATCCTTGTCAAATAGCGAAAAAGCTTCTTTGAATTCTGTCAGAAATACAAAAATCCAAACATACAGGTTAAGAACAAAGAAACACTACCCCATAAAATGTACTAACTCTTCAAGAAAGGAAAGACATACAGCATTTCAATGGAGCTTTGATTCCTAATCTAAGGCAATTCCTAATAAATAGATTAGGTGGGAATACCTTGTAATAATTTGTCAAAATCTTTGGCCAACCAAATCACTATGTTTTCATACTGAGCCACCAGGGAGTTTAAAATCTCAGGGAAACCCAGTTTAGAGGTAGCTTCAACAAAATACTAAAATCAAGAACTACAGAAAAAAAAATTAAATGGGCCAGTATTCTAACAGCAAGAAAGGGCTATCATCAAATAATAATATTAATGTTTGGTCAAGCTAACACTGTCCACTTAGCTAAGTGTTTTGGAGAATAAAGGCAATTTTGAATAGAAAACTTTAAAAATTTAAAATTTAAAGTGAAATACTTCATTCTTTTTTAAAAATTTTATTTTTTACTTTACACTGGTGTTTTGACTGCATGTATATCTGTGTGAGGATGTCGGTGTCCCCTGGAACAGGAGTTACAGACAGGTGTGATCTGCCCTGTGGGTGCTGGGAATTGAACCCGGGTCCCCTGGAAGAGCAGTCAGTGCAGTGCTCTTAACGATTGAGCCATCTCTCCAGCCCCCAAAATACTCTATTCTTAAAGACTTTAAGATCTTGTGAAATTGTAATTACATCCTTTCCAATTCAAACTGGTATCAGAAAAGGTGCATAAAGCAACCCTTTATCTTCAGGTAGAGAAGAAACTTAATAAATTAAATATGGGCTGGGCGGTGGTGGCGCACGCCTTTAATCCCAGCACTTGGGAGGCAGAGGCAGGCGGATCTTTGGGAGTTCGAGGCCAGTCTGGTCTACAAAGTGAGTCCAGGACAGCCAGAGCTGTTATATAGAGAAACCCTGTCTCGAAAAACCAAAAAAAAAAAAAAAAAAGAAATTAAATATGGCGCTCCCAAGGTCACACCAACAGACAATAGCAAAGCTACTAACTGCACAAGTAAGCCAACTAAGTTCATGAGTCACTAAACTCTGCATGAGAAACTATATCTGACATATTTAAGAAATGGTATAATGTAATGTTTATACTCTCCAATTCTATATATTATATACTGACATAAAATTATGTTCATGAATATAAATTTTCAAATCTTATAATCATTTTCTTTTTAAATTGGACATACATTCATCTGTACCAACTATTGATATTACTTATATAGCTCAAGTTTACTAGCTGAAAACTTTCAGCTTAACTTGACTAATCTAAATGAGAGGTCAAAAGTCAAAAACTCTCTTGGCTTCCAAAAGAACATTTTGATTTTCCTCTCCCCTTATACGACATCGCCTTGTTTTTGTCAATTTTTATAGTCAAATGTTATTCTGAGACAGAGTTACTCTGTGTTGCAGTACGGGCTTATTAGAACTTGCTTTGTAGACCAGGCTGGCTCAAACTTACAGATCCGCCTGCCCTTCTTCCCGATTGCTGGGATTAAAGGTGTGCACCACCATGCCAGTTTTATCCTCTTATTCTCTGATCGATCATTTTGTCTATGGCCACTTACATCAAAGACCTGCACCTTCTCACCTCACTCTATCAACAAAACTTTCCCTAGTTGACCTCAAGCAAAATTTGTAATAAATTCTATAATCCTCAGCAACTCCAGGGACAATAAGCAAAATCATGAAAGTCACTTTACCTGACCCCCTCCCTGAAGCCTGTAAGTAAGCTGTATTAAATGCTGTTCTTTTTTTCCACTTCTGCAACCAATATTTTGGTTCAAAGCTCCCCTCATTTGCTTGTACTATTATTAAAACTGCCTCTAATTGAGTTCTTTTGTGAAAATTACCCACACAATTACCAGATCCTATTACCTTTGTGGAACACCATGGAGTTACTTCATTCGACATAGACAACTGGTTACTTTTTACCTAGATTAGATGCCACTGACTCATTTGCAGTTACTCTCATCATCACATCCTCTCCGCATGTATGCACAGTCCTAGTCCACTTAATATATCTTATTCCCTGCGAACTCATCTATTATCAATTAGAACCAATTAGAAATTGACTGCAATAATTGAATTGTATACAGTACTAACCCACACCCACCTAAATACTTTTCAAATCAAGGCATTTCGCCCCTACAAACAGGATTTAATCAAGACTATCTAATCCACTAAATTTATACACTTTAAAAACGTTTTAAGTGTTTTTCACTACTACAGAAAAAAAACACTTAAATGTACAAATTATCTAGAAACAAATAAACAGTGTAGGCACATTGTCTATCATCTACTAAATTATTAAAAGGTTAGAGTACTTAGAGTTTGTACTTGTTACATTTTATACCATCATACAGCTCTAACCACTTTTTATCATTTAAGTACATAAACTCTCAAAGTTTAAGTAGCAACAATCAAGCTATTATAGTTTAACTAAGCTAAATTGTAGGAAATGCATGAGTTAAGTTTATGTATCCTAAATTTCAAAGGTTTAAAATATCCATGAGCCAGACCACAGTAGTAGACACCTTTAATCTCAGAACTGGGGAGGCTGGGGCAGGAGGATCATAAACTAGAGGACAATCTGGGTCATGTCTCTCCAACAAACAAAAAACAGATTATTCATGCCATTATCTGTTAATTTATGCATGCAGTAAAGGAACTAATGATATTACTTAAAGGCCAAATTTATATTGGTGTACTAAAGGCTCTCTATTATCTGAGTCTGCCTCCTCAGGGTTGTGACTGAGGTTATGCGCAAGACACTATTCTCATGCTAAAGACTCAGAGCTATCATCTACATCTCAAAATACATACTTTATATCCAACAGCTCTCTTGTCCTTCCATACCAGCACAATCTGTACACACATAGAAGCTTTTCTTTTTTTGGTTTTCAAGACAGGGTTTCTCTGTGTTGCCCTGGCTGTCCTGGACTCACTTTGTAGACCAGGCTGACCTCGAACTCACTGAGATCTGCGTACCTCTGCCTCCCAAGTGCTTGGATTAAAGGCGTGTGCCACCACGCCCGGCAGAAGCATTTTATTCTAAGCATTAATTCACAGTAATCAGAAATACAAACCCAGGAGCTGAAAGTTAAAGATACAATAAAAATACTGAATGTCACAGCTATCCTCTATGTAACAGGTAAAGGCACCTCTCCAAATTATGCTAGTTATGCCGACATTGAAATTTTTAGATGTCAGAATTATTCATTTTATTCGTTAAATAAGACAATAAGACAAGGCAATGAGATTATTACAACAAAGGAAAAGTTGAATGCCTGTGAAAGTCTCATGTAGCACTCTGCCATTATTGTAAACTATCACTATAAATCGAGTAGGGTTAACATTTTAATCAAATCTTGACCTTGAAAGTTTAGGCTGAGGTAGATTTTCCTAGCAGGCATTTAAATGTCAAAAAATAAAGTGCAGATAGAGCTGTAACAAAATTAACTAACTGGTTATTAATGTCCTGCTAGAAGAGGGTATGTATTCTTCAGAACAAAACATCATAAATCAATACAAATTTTAGTTGTTTCCCTGAACAAGTAGGTTTTTTCCTAGACTAAGTTATTTATGGTTAGAATTTCTAAACAAATCTGTAGTAGTGATTATTACAGTATGAGAATAAAAATAGCTTCAACTGTTCATACAATGTCACATTATATATCCCCAGCAGGTCAACATTTCCTTATGGAAGGACAAGCAGTCTTTAAACTCCAGAATATTATTACTGTCCGCCAGTTATAAGGGAAAACCCCTGTTCCCGAGGAAGACCTTGGAGAGGACAGGGCACTAGTGCTGCTGGGGTACCACAGAGCTCTGCAGTGACTCAGTCAGAACATCACATAGTGCTTAGCACACACAGTCACGCCAACTACACCAGGCTTTATCTCTATCCTAAAAAGTTCAGTAAAACCCAAGTCAAAAGAATGGACTTAGAAATTTGTACGACAGAAAAAGGTAGGACAGAGAAAGAACTGACCCCCAGCTCCTTTTCTGTTTATAAAGTCGATCGTAGGATAGAAGCCATCTAGCTATTTAGTTTAGGTTGACCTCAATTTATGAGCCCACTGCTTCAGTTCCCAAGAGGGCCAGAGTTATAGCCGTTAAGTATGCCACCAACCCTAGACAGAACTTACCTTGAAAAGACAGTTTTTCTGGTGGCTACAGGTCACTGAAGACTATATCCGATCACACTGACCCAATATAGAATACTTTTTTTTGTTTTGTTTTTTTGAGACAGGATTTCTTTGTATAACAGCCCTGGCTGTCCTAGACTCGCTTTATAGACCAGGCTGGCCTCAAACTCACAGAAATAGGCCTGGCTCTGCCTCCTGAGTGCTGGGATTAAAAGTGTGTGCCACACCAGGCTGTATAGAATACTTTTAAAAATTATTATATATTTAGGAGGACGAAATATGATAGAAACCTTAATATATTTTCTACCCTGAAATGTCTATGATGAGTAGGAAGACCAATGTTTGACCAGAAATATTGAGGAACAAAGGGTAGATACATGAGTCAGTTTCAGAAAGGAAATGTGAGCCCAAGCTAGTCCCCCAAAGGGGGACAAATACATAAAAAAATAGCTGAGAAAAAAAATTAATTTAGGTGTAACTAAGGTTGGAGTTATCATATGTATGGTTGTGAATAGTCAACACCGTAACAAATAAAATGGTACAACTCAACAAAAATTCAAAGCTGTCTTACCAATCTACAAAATAAGTATTAAATTTAAATCAAATTATACATAAGCAGTTAAAAAAACCTGTTTAAATTTGGTCCTTAATCTAGTACTTTTTACTAATATTTCAGGACTAGTGATTTCTTTTTTTTTTTTTTTTTTTTTTTGGTTTTTCGAGACAGGGTTTCTCTGACTATCTCTAGCTGTCCTGGACTCGCTTTGTAGACCAGGCTGGCCTCGAACTCACAAAGATCCGCCTGCCTCTGCCTCCCAAGTGCTGGGATTAAAGGCGTGCGCCACCACCGCCCGGCAGGACTAGTGATTTCTAACAGTTTCCAGGCTTCTGTATATTTTTACAGGAATGGTAGATTTACTTACTCCCCCCACCAAGTCAGGGTTTCTCTGTGTATCCTTCCCTGGCTGTCCTGGACTCACTTTGTAGACCACGCTAACCCTGAACTCACAGAGATCCACCGGCCTCTGCCTCCTAGGTGCTAAGATTAAAGGCATGCGCCACCATGCCCAGCAATTTATTTTAAATGGGTGATGACATATAGTTGAGCTTCGACATGCTCAAGTAGTAGAGCATGCTAGAGCATTCAGGAGGGGAAGGTAGAAGAGTCATGAATTCCAAACCAGCTTGTTCTTCATAGGATGCTTAAGACCACTCCAAGCTGGACAGTTAAACTGTCTCAAAAACTCCAGTGCTAGAGCACTTGACTTGTGCACAGGCTCCAGGTTCATCTCCAGCACAGAGGGGAACAGCCTTGACCACTTGGGCACTTATCAAATGCCTCTGAATTACTGCAGATACTCAAACACTAAGGAGGCCATGTACAGTGGCGATGCCTGTAATCTCCGCATTCCACATTCAGAAGGCAGGATTAAATGAGTTCAAGGCCAGCCAGTACTTTATAACAGGACCTTATTGTATTCAGAAACAGAGAAAGAGAACAAAACTGGCAGGCTTCCACATTTCACAATTAGCCAGTCGTCTCAGAATATCAGAATAAAACCAAAAGTCCTGGCAGTTAAGCAGTACCACAGAAATAAAAACAATTTTTCAATTATTTCATTAATTTCTCTCAAAAGGTTTTTGGTTCAATAGCTGTGACAGCTTTTAAGATCAAAATTCAAATTACTACAGTGGCATCTGTAAAAGTTGTAAAATCTGAAAAGAAATCAGAATATCAGTGACATTTATTAAGTTTTTTTCTCTAGGAAAACTTACCAATCAAACAGACTGAATATTGCTTATCTGAAGTGCTCAGGAGCAGAAATGTTTCAAATTACAAAGTATTTCATGTGTCACATACACTTCTAAACACAACGAGAATTTTTATACAGTATTTCTGTTGTTCAAACATTCTGACCACAACCCATCATCTGTGTATCAGACAGAACGCACAGTCTTCTAGTAATGGTGTCACACTAACACTCAAGCTTTGGATTTTGAATATCACTCTTATAGAGATTAAGGATTGCTTAATCTACTAAATTAACTAACTTGAAGTCAGGGTAAATTTAATGTTCATTTTTTCTGACTGTTTTTCAATTTAATGTAGTTACTATACATACTACTTGCCTCCCTTTTGTTATGGTAACTGATTTGAATTGTACACCTTTTGGATGGTAGTAAAAAAAATACAGAAAATAAAAATAAAGCTACTTCCACCAGTTGGTGTTTATCTATTTTCACTATTTCTTCTCTACACACTATAAAATTTTGTGTACACCTGTCAAAGCAGGTTCAACTACTGTATTTATATTTACTTTGTCACCACACAACACACAAAGGCAACTATCTCATTTAAAGATCTTGAGCTTTGTTATTCAATCTATAGTAAATGTCCACAGATATAATCCAGCAGAGTTATTTCTTACCTGCAATCTGCTCTTCAGTCAGTTGGTCAGCCTATAAAGAGATCAAAAAGGTGGGTTAATGACTTACAAGTATCTAGACCGGCAGTTACAGAAACAAGTTTTATAATTTTCAAGGTTCATGATGTGTTATGAGCTGTATTCAGTTCTCAATGAGTTCCTAGAACACAATGCGTAGGCACAATGCATACCTACTGCTTTAAGTTCATAGCTGAGCAAGCTTAACTCCAATGTTATGTCAAATACCTCAGAATAATTTAAAAGTTTAGAAATCTTACATTTATACACAACTCAATACCCCCCCCCCCAAAGTTTCCTTTTTCAAATTAGCCTACCTTTTTTGAGACAGGGTTTCTCTGTGTATCCTTGGCTGTCCTGGAACTAGCTCTGTTCTAACTCAGAGATCTGTCTGCCTCTGATTCCCAAGTGCAAAGTTGTTGTACACCCCACCATCCTCATAGATTACCCAAATTTAAACTAACCTCCCATAAGAATCTCAAATTAAAAACACAAAAAACAAAAACCAATCACTCAATGACAGGCAAATGAAAACACAGGATTCTGAAGAAAATACAGTTTTCTTATTACAGTCCCCACCTGCAAATTGGTACGCATACATCTAACTGTTATTTTGTTCTCAGAGGTTCTGTTATTTGGTATGGCCAAACTACTGGTAATTTTAAAATCCTACTAAGAAAGGTGTGGTGGCACACGCCTTTAATCCCAGCACTTAGGAAGCAGAGGCAGGACCATCTCGAGTTCAAGGCCAGCCTGGTCTACATAGTGAGTTCCAAGAGAGAGGTACATAGTGAAACCCTGTGTTGAAACAAAACAAAATAACAAAATCTTTAATACCACAGGATTAAATGTATAATCCACTCTCTTGAGGGAAGAAAAAGTCTGGTCCTTCATGCTTCAAGTGAACTCATCCCTGGGGAAGGGTTGCACCTTTACATGAAATGGCCTCACACGTTTCTCTAGCGCACAGCATTAAGGATTTCAAGGGGCACTCAGAAGATAATTTTCCTCCTCAACAATTCTGATTTGACCCATGGCAGTATAGCCATTAGGTGAAGGCCAGTCTGGGCTACAAAGCAAGATATTAATTTAAAAAGTAACATTCAAGCTGGGCGTGGTGGTGCACACCTTTAATCCCAGCACTGGGAAGCAGAGGCAGGAGGATCTCTGAGTTCAAGGCCAGCCTAGTGTACAGAGTGAGTCCAGGACAGCCAGAGCTGTTACACAGAGAAACCCTGTCTCAAAAAAACAAAACAAAAGTAACTTTAAATTTAACCATAATAAAAGCTGAATTTATTTCTCTTTAAGACAAAACAAAAAAGGGATGTAAGTTCATCAATATAGTGCTTGCCAAGCATGTTAAGTCCCAGATTCAAGTCCTAGTACTAAGGAGAGAAAAAAGGGGGAAAGTTGAGTTTACTGACTTAAAATTGAAATGCCTTCAATTATGTTCAAGTGCACAAGATCCTAAGATTAAGAAAATGTATCTTTAGGCCGGGCGGTGGTGGCGCACGCCTTTAATCCCAGCACTTGGGAGGCAGAGGCAGGCGGATCTTTGTGAGTTCGAGGCCAGCCTGGTCTACAAAGCGAGTCCAGGACAGCCAGAGATATTCAGAGAAACCCTGTCTCGAAAAAAAAACCAAAAAAAAAAAAAAAAAAAAAAAAGAAAATGTATCTTTTACTACCCCTCTTATGTACCAATCCTTCAGCACCTGGTTTTATAAGCTGGGTGACTTTGGACATATTACTCAACCTCTCACAGGTAACTTCATCTACACACCAAGCATGCAGCTAGAGATTAGCTATCCATGTGAAGTCACTGGTTTCCACACACTAAGTGCTCCTTACACATTCAATCTTAACATTTTTAGGCTTAAAGTAATTTCAGTTGATCCCACAGGCCTCAGTTTGTTTCCAGGGTGTTGCTTATTCCTTCTGGTTTCAGTTTGTGCCAGTAAATTTTCTTTGCTTAAAGTTAATATGGAGTATAGTGAGTTTAGCTGTTAAATAAAGGCTTTGTGTACATTTTACATTCTCTGTGGAAACTGTGCTCCAACATGACTTTAAGCCTAAAAACTGTTAAGCTTAAATGTGCAGCAAGCATAGTGTGAGGAAATCGGAAGGAATGCATGCTATGAATTAGTGCAGGAAAGCAGCCAGTGACTACATAGATTTTATTCTGAACAGGTTTGGTGAAAGACTGGAGGCTTATGTGTACACATAAAACCTAAGACTTCTGGGAGAGCAGACACTAACAATTAGTAAGTCCTCTGAAGGTCTTAAGTGGGCTTCCAAGTTCAAAATTTAAGGCCCCAAACCCACCCAGCTCAGCTCCCTGTCTCCAGGCAAACGGAATCTTAGAACACAGCACAAAAAAGAAAAAAAATCCCCTTCAAGGAATGAACCAGGCCCACAGAAACTACATTTCTCAGGTAACCTGAAAACTTCTCAACTTTGCTTCCAAGGTTTCACGAAAAGTTTTCTTTCTTGAGTTTATGGCTTTAAAATAAACTTTACCAATAAGTTCTAAAATAAAAATTCCTAAAATCAAGAGCTTAAGATTTCCTGGCTCATTTTTTTCCAACTACTCTTCTTTCTACATAAGAGTGTCATTTTTTTCAGAGCCAAAATTATACTTTTGGGAAAACACAAGCTCATTAACATGTGTTTATTATCTCAATAAGGTGAAGACTAATTCACCAGAGAGATGACTCGCTCCTAACTCTGAATTCAGCTACTGTTGATGTAATCCCTCTGTTCTTATCATTCCAGAGATCTCCAATGTACTTTCAGGTCCCACCCCAACCTACTGAACTAGATCCTGCATTTTGGGCTTCCATTGCTGATCTTTATCTAGAAACTAATCTACAAAGTCAATGAACTGAAAGCATTATGAACAAAGCATTTTCTAAACAACATTCAAAACAGCTGAGAAGTGGTTTAAAAAAATTTAGCCTATTTTTATCTAAGTTTATGAATCCATGGGCTTCAAGTCAACACAAATGTTGCATCTTCATTCTATCTGTTCATTCCCTCAAATGCTACTTAAAACACTTACAACAAAGGGCTTCAGATACCATTTCTTCTAAAGGTATAGAATTATTTTACCTGCATCAAAACCAGTCTAAGCTATTTCTGTAGGGAAAAAAAGGGGGGGGGAGTCTTTATTCTGATAGAATGGCACTTTACTATATAAAGCATCTTGAGCCAAAAGAGAAACCAGCAGAAAAAAAACTTCATAAAAATCAGAACCTTTACTAAAAGCCTAAATTCTAGCTGAAGCTAGAAGTTTCTATATTATAGTGGAGTCAAAGCAAATTCTTTTATTTTTGACCCCAACAAAGACTTTTCAGCTTAATAACAATGGAAATCTGAAATCCTATTTATTATGAAGTTACTAGAACAGCTGTCAATGTAACAAACCCTCAATGTATCAATGATGCATTTAACTAGAAAATCTTACTGGAAAAAAGGATAAGATATAAATTGTAATTTTCCAACAAAAATTTAAATCTTACCCTAACTAAAAAAAAAAAATTACCGCACAATTTGTGGTGTCAATTACATGCCTGCACCCGTTTCACCTTACAGAGAACAAATTCAGTCGGCATATTAAAATTCAGAAGTTATTTATACACACACACACACACACACACACACACAAAGAATTCACCCAACTTAAATGAATTCACCTAGCTCTCTCCAAGGTGAACTCTCCCCACACCCAAGCTGGCTGGAGGTTTCAGTTGGCAGGGATCTCCAACTGTTTAAGATGTCACCTTGCCTCCTGGACACACCCATTGCTGTAACCACTTGGCGAGGTAGTAAAAATTATTGCAAATTATCGCCCTCATTTTATCTATATATATTATTTAAAAGGAAACACGAGGAGGCTCTCATTTAAAAGAATCATTTATAAAATCTCTGTGGTATACTTTTTACTGTACGGTTCTTGACAGCCCAGCCGTTATCATATAAATGGACTGTAGATTTATGGCGTTACGCCATTAAGATCAGATGGCGACTTCTACACCGAAACACAAGTCATTTTCAAGGAATGCCGCGCGTGGTAGAGGCAGGTGAACAGAAGTGCACCCGAGTGCTCAAGAATTTAGCGACCCGCCCCTTAATTGCTACTTTCCCTAGCTTGCTTAGGCCTTAGGGACCCTTAAGTGAAGTTGGTTGCTTTCCTTTTACGAGCTGTGTTATTTGGAGAAAGCGCCCGTCTTCAATCATAAAGCTTGTTTTTCTTCCACGATTAAAAAAAAAAAACAGGAAAGGAAAATTAAGCATCCAGTCTGGGGGGTAGAAGCCAGCACCAGATGGAGAAGAACAAGGAGCCCCGCGCGCCAGGGGGGATGGGGTGGCGGCTGCTGGGGTCCCCTCCCCCGCCCATCCCCGCAGCGCGCGGGCCGCCCAGACCTCCGCAGCCCTGCAGGTGCCGGCGCAGCAGCTGGGGCGCGAGCCCAGCCGAGCCCCGCGCGCCCACCCCGCCGGCTGCTCCTCCCAGCACCGGCCGGGCCCGGCCCGCCTCGCGCGGAAGCCGGCTAACGGCGCCCGCTCGCCCCGGGGCCCCGCGCTCCTCCTCCCCCGCCCCTGCGCATGGCGGCCGGGCGGACAAAGGCGCTTCCTGGCGCCCGTTGGCGGTTTGAATCCGGCCCCGGGGCTGACCTTCCGAGCCGCCGCAGCGTTCGCTCTACCCGGCGGGCCGCGGCGCCCCGCACCCCAGACCCCTCCTCCTCTCCCGGCAGAGCGCCGCGGCGGCCCCCCCCCGGCCCTGCCCAGGGACCCCCCGAGAACCCCGGCGGGGGGCACCGGCGACATAACTGTCGCGGGCACCCCCTGGCCTCTCCTGCGCCCTCCCCCTGGCGAAGACGGCTCCTCGACGGAGTCAGAGGGGAGATTCCCCTCTTTGGCCAACGCGCGCTGCACCATCTTTGCCCCACCGGCGGGGCGCCGGCCGCTCAGCTACGCACTCACCATGCTGCAAGGGCCACCGGTTTCGGAAACGCCACCAAACAACTGCTCGCCTCGCTCGCTCCGCTCCGACTAACTCTCCTCTTCCGCCCCCAGCTCCTCATAAACACTTCCCTCCGCCGGATCCCTCCGCCTCACGCTAGATAACGGAACATAGCGAATGAGTCCCGGCCGGCGCCCCCCCCTCCCCCGCCCCCACTCTCCGGGAGACCCCTGTCTCCCCAGTCACTAGGCGGACGAGGACGGAGACGGAGAGGAGCAGGGGACCGGATGACGTAAGTGGGTCTCATTCCCAGGCGAGCCGTTAAAAGGCCGGCGGGATGGCGCCTGGGGGGGCGCTACTTTGCGGCGCGGAGGAGCACGGCGGTGGCGACAGGCACCGCGACGGTCGTTGAGCAGGCTGCTGATTGGCTGGTTTGTACCTGCAATGCGTCACTTGCTCTCGCAGCCGGAACGCGGGGCGGCCCCTGCCGTTGCTGCCCGGCCGTGCTGTCCTAGCAACTGCGCCAGGAGGCGGCGTGGCTTTCTTTGCGCTTGGCCGCGGGACTTTCCTCCTCCACCCGTCCTCCCTGCTACAGGCACACGCAGACACACACCTTCCCGCCTGCCCCGTCTGGAGGCGTTGACGAGAACAACATAAGCCAACAAAAAAAGAAAACCGAAGGGCCCCCAGTAAACCCCCGCCCCGCGCCCAGCTTCTCAGCGCTGCTGCATCGTGGGGGCCACTCGTTTTCCGTTTCACGGCGCTGATCCCATGCAGCTTAGCTGACAGGAGTCAGAGTGGGGCTTCCGTTTATGCTTCTTCCCCTTTGCTTTCCTTGCCCAGCAGTAATCAATCAGAAAGCCACCCAAGTCCACAGTGTCTGACGGTATGTGCTGCTGGTCTCCCCAAACAGCCCCTTTGAAATTACAAACCCAAAATAGACAGAAAAAGAGGAGGAAGTCGAAGAAGAAATACATGTTTAATACTCAATACAGTGCCCAGACTGATGGTACAGCCTGGCCCAGAAAGAATTACGAAGATGGCGAAGACAGAAAAAACTTCTCAGTTTAAAAAACAAACAAAAGCCGGGCGGTGGTGGCGCACGCCTTTAATCCCAGTACTTGGGAGGCAGAGGCAGGCAGATCTTTGTGAGTTCGAGGACAGCCTGGTCTACAAAGTGAGTCCAGGACAGCCAAGCATACACAGAGAAACCCTGTCTCGAAAAACCAAAAAAACAAACAAACAAACAAACAAACAAAAGCCGGGCGGTGGTGGAGCACGCCTTTAATCCCAGCACTTGGGAGGCAGAGGCAGGCGGATCTCTGTGAGTTCAAGGCCAGCCTGGTCTACAAAGTGAGTCTAGGACAGCCAGAGCTGTTATACAGAGAAACCCTGTCTCGAAAAAACAAAAAAAACAAAAAAACAAACAAACAAACAAAAAACACAACTACGCTACGCAGACCCTCAAAATGTAGAGAACAGTATTTTTTTTTTTTAAAGCAAGCCAAGATGAAACCTCACCTATGGAAAGGAAGCCTGCCTTTACAATAGTTTTCCCGTTGGCACGTTTTCGATGCTAACAGCTACCTGCACCCACTTGGAGAGCTTCAGTTGCATTTAATCTCCTTTACCCAAATTAGACATTGCCTCACTTTTAAATATATTTTGTAATGAAGCCAGAGTTAGACCTCTTTCAATCATTCAAAGTAGGCATTAAAGTGGCCTTTTAATTAGTATTGAGAAACTTGAGACCCTTTCAAATGAAAGTCCACTCAATGAGAAAAAAACAAAACAAAAAGCCTCAGATTTCTGTTTCCATTGTCCTTGCTAATGTAGTGCCCTGATAATATTGGGAGGGAAGAGAGCTGATTACCTTATCCTACGAATGAAATAAATATTAATGAGAATATTGCTTTAAAGTGAGCCCCTCTACTTAAGAATCTGAGGACATGCCGGGCAGTGGTGGTGCACGCCTTTAATCCCAGCACTTGGGAGGCAGAGGCAGGCGGATCTTTGCGAGTTTGAGGCCAGCCTGGTCTACAAAGTGAGTCCAGGACAGCCAGGGCTACACAGAGAAACCCTGTCTCGAAAAAAAACAAAAAAACAAAACAAAACAAAATAAAAAAAAAGAATCTGAGCTGGGCGGTGGTGGCGCACGCCTTTAATCCCAGCACTTGGGAGGCAGAGGCAGGCGGATCTTTGTGAGTTCAAGGCCAGCCTGGTCTACAAAGTGAGTCCAGGACAGCCAGGGCTACACAGAGAAACCCTGTCTCGAAAAACCAAAAAAAAAAAAAAAAAAAAAAAAGAAAGAATCTGAGGACATCGGTCCACTCTGCTGCATTCTGGTAAATTCCAAGTTTTACCTCAGAAATTTGTCCCTGATTCTTCCTCAGATCTTCAGATGTAAGACCTGCTAATGATTTTTTTTTCTTTCGGCTGACTCACTAAAAATATTCTCTCTTTACACAGCACCCCATTAGCATGTGATGATTTTACATATGAAATTTTTAATGATGGGAAATTGAATGACAAAATGAATAATCATCTCTAGGGGAGAATTTTTAAGAGGATTGGCGCATAATGCATAATAAGTCTTACACAGAAGTATGCTTAGAGCAGTATGATGGTGCTTGTTAGCAAGTATATAGAAAAAAATTTTAGTAGAGGACATGGGAAAATTCTTCCAGGTTTCTTGGACTGGATTTTGGTAAAGCCTCTCTTCCTTACTGACCTTTCAAGAAGAGAAAGAAAAGACAAGGGTTACATCTAAAGCCATTGTGGTTTATGTGTATTTGAGACTGTTCCAAGTCAATTTATTTATAGAACACTTGTCTTCCGAAACATGACATAGAGCACCACCTAACTCTGGCAGTTGTAAGAAGCAAAGTCAGCAATGACCACTGTATCAGACCCTTGGACATATCTTTTTTTTTCTGTCCGGTTCTCATGGTGGGGTCTTAGAGTTCTCTACCTTTGTCCATCTTGGGAAAAAGGAGAATTACTTCCCCTCTCTGCCCCCTCTTCCTCATTTGCAGAATTGAGATAACACAAATCTTATCTTTGGATAACTTCCTTTCCATAGCCTCCCTCTTCTAGCCAGTTTTGCTAGTGAACAAGGGCAGAAAAACAATCATAATGTCATTCTTAAATATAGGGCCTATGGGTTTCTCAACAAATTTTAAAAAGTTAAGACCTACTAGGCATTGATCACACGTAATGAGTTAACTTCTCTTCTCTGCCTCTAGAATATGTACGGGGTGTGTAACATCTCGAAGGAATTAGAAAGGTAGGACAGAAATTATCTTCAGTTCAGACTAGGAGACCTGGTTGAGAAAGTTAAGCTGTTTTTCCTTTAATGAGGCAAAATAAGGTTGAGATGATATGTTAGCTTTCCATCACTGTGACATAATGCCTTAATTCAAAAGCAAGAAAGAGAGCTGGGCGTAGTGGCACACGCTTGTAATCCCAGCACTTGTGAGGCAGAGGCAGGCGGATCTCTGAGTTTGAGGCCAGCCTGGTCCACGAAGCGAGTCCAGGACAGCCAGGGCTTGTTACACAGAGAAACCCTATCTTGAAAACATAACAAAACAAAACAAAAACAAACAAACAAAAAAAACAAGAAAGAGCTTCGACTCAAGCTTCTGAGGCTTCCCAGTCACTTGGCATTGTTGTTTCTGGGCCTTGGTGGGGAAGAGTATCCTGGAAGCAACAGGAGACAGAGCAAAGCCACTCTTGGCAGCCAAGAAGCAAAAAAAACCTACTTTTATAATCAAGCCTCCCTCCCTCCAAACCTATTAATCCAAGCCTTGAGTGACTTAATCTCTCCACAAGGCCAGAGCCCTCATGAACCAGTCACCTCCAAAAGGTCCCAACTCTGAGCAGTGTTGCGCTGGATACCCAGCCTTCCACACGTGAGTTGTTATAGAATGTTTATGATCCAGTCCAGGGGCTTTATCTAGCTGCTCTTTCAGAGCAGTTCCCAGCACCTGCAACTCCAACTCCAGAGATTGTACTCCCCTCTTCTGGCCTCTGCAGGCATAGACACTCATATGTATGCAAAAGTACACACACACACACACACACACACACACACACACACACACACACCAAACAAAAAATCTAAATGCTAACAGACAAGAATCCAGCCAAATCATATTTTGCCTACTGCATTCTCAGCTCAATGAGGGATGAAGGATATAGGAAAAGAATGGAATCACTGCATCATCCTAAAGGGTTTATACTCATACACATAGGAAAAGTTGAGGACCTTCTATTTTGATGTTGACATACTGTTATTCTTTTATTTGCTCATCAAAAGTTTTGAATATTAGTTTAAGGTGCCCCTTCATTTGGGTTGCTTAGAACTGATGGATTTCCTGAGATGAGATGTTGAACATCTCATTATTAGTAATAAAACTAAACACTTCCAGGAAAATTAGGGTGTTTGGTCATTCTAAAAACCTTCACCACTCATTCAATAAATATCAATAGGGGTTGGGGATTTAGCTTAGTGGTAGAGTGCTTGCCTAGCAAGCGCAAGGCCCTGGGTTTGGTTCTCAGCTCTGGGGGAAAAAAAAAGACTAAATATCAATAACCTATTAGACACTCTAAATGTGTTGTGATGGAACTGAGCACGGGAAACCATGGGGGGATAAACTAACAGGGGCAAGGAGGACACTTTCTAGACAGTGTCTTCCTTAATGTCTTTGTGCATTTTCTGTTGATAAAACAGATACTTGAGCCGGGCGGTGGTGGCGCACGCCTTTAATCCCAGCACTTGGGAGGCAGAGGCAGGCGGATCTTTGCGAGTTCGAGGCCAGCCTGGTCTACAAAGTGAGTCCAGGACAGCCAGGGCTACACAGAGAAACCCTGTCTCGAAAAAACCAAAAAAAAAAAAAAAACAGATACTTGAGATTAAGTACGTTATAAGGAATGAAGTTCACTTCACGGTTCCAGAGGCTGGGAGTCCAGGAACATGATTCCAGCGCTCAGTACGGTTCATAAGACAAGGCTGTGCAGTTTTGGGGTTTTGTTTTTGAGACAGGGCCCTACTTGGTAGCTATGTAGACCAGACTGGCCTCAAACTCACAGAGATCCACCTGTCTCTCTACCTCCGAAGTGCTGAAAGTGTTGGAATCAAAGGTGTACACCACCATATTCTGCCTTTCCTAGGGTTTTTCTTTCGTCATTGTGTGATATTTTTTGTTACTTTTATTTTTTTATTTTTTTTATTTTTATTTATTTTTTTTTTGGTTTTTCGAGACAGGGTTTCTCTGTGTATCCTTGGCTGTCCTGGACTCACTTTGTAGACCAGGCTGGCCTCGAACTCACAAAGATCCGCCTGCCTCTGCCTCCCAAGTGCTGGGATTAAAGGCGTGCGCCACCACCGCCCGGCTTTTTTGTTACTTTTAAATTGGGTTTTTAATTGTTTTTGTCTCTCATCTTATTTAGAGAATATATTAGCATCATGAAATTAAGATTTATAGCAGCTAACCACCAGATAATTAAGCTTAAACAAATTGTGCTTTCGTTCTCTGAATGATTTTGTTATATTATTGGGAGCAAAGAAGACTGCGTGGAGATGCGAATTGCTACAAAAGTACCTCACATTTTCACCCCATTTTCTTTGTATTGGCTTGGCTTTTGAATGCTGCTAGACTGACAGGTAAAACTTGGGATGTCTGTCCTCAAGACTTGAATGTTGGAATTACTAGAGGCTGCTCTCTTTTCTTTCTCACCCTTTCCCATTCTTATTGACTCTTCAGCAGATCTTTCTAGCCTCACCTTATGGGACGTATGTCTGCTTGAAAAGCTTTTAAATATTCTAACTGAACTGCCTTAGATGAAGGAAAGGTTTGTTTCGATTCCATGTTTTATTCCATGCTCACTTAACCCATTTGCTTTTGGAGTTGTGGTGAGGTAATATGTGATGGCCATGATCGCCCATGGCAAAGGACATCTGTTCTCTTCATGCCGACATAGAGAGGAAGGGGCTGGGTCCCAATGTCCTCTCTGAATTGCTCCTGAAAATGCTATTTTTTTTCCCAAGGATCCAACAAAGGTATTTTTCAAAAGTACATCTCTTTAGACTGTTTTCTTCTTGTTTATTTTGATTTTTTTGTTTTGTTTTGTTTTTGAGACAGCCTTGTCTAGCCTGGAACTCACACTGTAGAACAGGCTGGTCTCAAATTCATAGAAACCCACCTACCTCTGTCTCTTGAATGCTGGGACTAAAGATTTGCCCTTTTTATTTTAATTCTTTTAATTAGGCTAATTTTCTCGTCTTTTTCCATTTCCTACTTATAATATTACTATTTCTGCCTCCATGCACATGAGGCGAACAGTTTGTTTGTTTGTTTTTTTGGTTTTTTTTTTTTTCGAGACAGGGTTTCTCTGTGTAACTCTGGCTGTCCTGGACTCGCTTTGTAGACCAGGCTGGCCTCGAACTCACAGAGATCCGCCTGCCTCTGCCTCCCAAGTGCTGGGATTAAAGGCGTGCGCCACCACCGCCCGGCTGAGGCGAACAGTTTTATCAAATGAGCCACACCCTTAACCCCAAACTGTAATATTTCCGAAAAACTCAATACAGTTAACCTGTAAAATGTCTATATTCTAGGTTTGTGTGTTCATTTCCTTATAGCATCGTTGAATTTGTTCCTCTATTTCTTATATGTTTCTGATAACCTAGAATATGGTTCTAAAGACTTGGCGAGATTCAGGTTGAAGACTCTGGGGGAAAGTACTTCCCAGGTCCCACTTGTATATTCCACATTGTACAATCTAAGGGGCATTTGAGAGCATTGTTCTGCTTAGCAATGGTGGTAAATCTTATCACTTAGATGACTGACCTCATCATTGGGTATACTTTCCACTTTTAATTAATAAGCAGTTTGTGGGACAACACTCTGTCCCTGTATAAATATCTGGTATTGTTATAACTTGTCACCTACTGATTCTATTATCCATTAATGACTCTTGTCTAACCAATAATTACACTGAAGGTTGCAAAATTAAGGTTTTCTACTATAGAAACACTATATATATTGTTTAGAATTCTTGTAAAGAAATATGTTCCTTAGCCCGCATCTTCTTTTGTGAACATTGTTATTGGATGATACAGTCTTGGTGCTGTCTCTCTCTCTTTCTCTGTCACTATCGTAGTTCTTGATGCTCAAGTCATACCAGATTTAGCCAGTGTGAGCAGTTCAGATCAGCTCCTATGCGTGTCTTTTTACCATAATTCTATCAATCTTGTGGTTCTCTTTTGCTTTCTAGCACAAAATGTTCCAAGTGCAGCTTGTATTCTCTCTGACCACTCCTAGAAGCAGCTATCTTATTCCAGGATCCCATGGGACTTTAAATGCATCTTCCTTTCCTCACTTTAAATACACTGAAAGTCATCATTAGGTATTTGTTTTCAACCTGTCCATAAATGCTTGGATGGCTTCCTGTCGGTCCTCACAGATTCTTTAAAACACACCCTTTATCCTGGTCCTTTTTTTCCTAGGCAGTCTCTATGTAGTCCTGAGCATGTCTTTCAGTCCCTCTCCACATTGTCTCATTAAAGAGAACCCTGAGCTGAACTGGAAAACAGTCTCACAAAGCCCGCGGGAGGAAGCTGGTGGGTGAAGGCTTAGAGGGGCAGGGCTTGGAGGAAGAAAAAGCATGGGGCCTCCATGAGCAGGTGCATCAGAACGGCCTCTGCAGAGGCCTCCTCTTTCCACAGCCTGTCCCTCCTCACCACATACTTACTGCCATTGCTACAGAGCAGGCTGGGGATAGAACAGGGGCTATGTTTTACTTTGGAACTCAAGAAATCTTTTTTTAAATAGAAATGGAAATTCCTATCCTAAATATAAATGCAAAAGTCTATAAATAAGAAACTAGAATAAGCCGGGCGGTGGTGGCGCACGCCTTTAATCCCAGCACTTGGGAGGCAGAGGTAGGCGGATCTTTGCGAGTTCGAGGCCAGCCTGGTCTACAAAGCGAGTCCAGGACAGCCAGAGCTGTTAAACAGAGAAACCCTGTCTCGAAAAACCAAAAAAAAAAAAAAAAAAGAAACTAGAATATAGTTCAAGGTAACACATATGATTTAGAAATTCAGAGCAAAAAAGAAAAAGTGTGTGTGTGTGTGTGTAGTCTAAAAACTTTGAAGGGCAAGATGTAAATTCATGGGGTGTTTTGTTTTGTTTTGTTCTGTTTTGGTGTGTGAGGTAGTGGTGGGAGAGACAGCCCAGCAGCTAAGAGTACCTGCTGCTCTTTCAAAACACCTCGGTTCAGTTCCTAATATTCACATGGCAGCTCACAAATATCTGTAACTCCAGTCCCTGGAGAGCCAACATCTTCTTCTGACCTCTGCGGACACTGTATGCAGGTACATGCAGAGAAGACACTCATAGACATAAAATTAAATAAAAATTCATTGTTTTTAGAATACAGAGACAAATAAGAGAAATAATCTCTTGTAAAGTAGAAAGTAGAAGTTAGGTTTGAAAAAGTAGTTTTACTATTGAGGATGAAATTGAAATCCTAAGTTCATGCAGTTTGCAAATCCCACTAAAATAAGAGCTATTATATACTGTATATTATTTATATATGTATTAATTAGCTGTCAGTAATTAGAAAAGCTGAATAATTTTATATATACCATATGCTAAATGTAGAAATGGATACCTTCAAGATATAAAGACAAAGAAGAGAACCGGACAGAGGTAAGGCTAGGCTTCATTAAAGATTATGAATTGAGCTGGGCAGTGGTGGCGCACGCCTTTAATCCCAGCACTTGGGAGGCAGAGGCAGGCGGATCTTTGCGAGTTCGAGGCCAGCCTGGTCTACAAAGTGAGTCCAGGACAGCCAGGGCTACACAGAGAAACCCTGTCTCGAAAAACCAAAAAAAAAAAAAAAAAGATTATGAATGAAAACAGGGAAAAGTAGCACACACCAAGATCCTAGCACTTGTGGGACAGAGGCAAGAGAATCAAGGCTTCAAGGCTAGCAAGCCTGGGCTATATAATGAGTTTGAGTCCAGCCAGGGACCCTGTCTCAAAAAAGAAAAGAATGAAAAGATTATGAATACAATTTTCAAATGAGCTGTAAATGGTTTTCTATAAAGAGATTCCTTGTTTTTTCTTGACTAAAACATGGCTTACCCAGTAGGGTTGAGCAGCCAGTATATTGGCATTGGAAGATTCTGGTCTCCTGGCATTCATGTAATGGATCCAGTGCAATACCTGGCTGTGATGTGATCAGAAGTGAAGTTATCTGAAACATCTTGGAAAAAAGAGAATTACTTTCCATTGAAAAGGGAAACAATAAACGCGAATTCCTTGGAGGTTTAAGAAATTGGAGGAGTCTGGGGTTTGAAGATTTAAATGGATGCCAGACTGTCTGCAGGCCTCCCTCAACTCGGCCAGCCCCCTTAAGACCTGAGCTTGGCTTGATCTCTATATTAGTCTAGGTTGGCTCATTCCTGAGGCACAACACATTTAAGAGTACATGCTTTAACTGTGTGTTTTACTACAAAATTAATGAAGCAGCTTCAGACCCTAATGACAATAAACGTCAAAGGAGTTTAGGGTGTGACCCAATTTAATATGGACACCCAGGCCTTTTGTTGGAGAGTGCTTTAAAGTTCTTTGAACTAGCTGGGGGTGGTACAAGCTGGCAATCCCAGCTCCCAGAAGGCTGAGAGAAGGTGATAGCCTGAAGTTTGAGGCCAGCCTGGTCTGCATAGCCATTTCTAGGACACCCAGGCCTATAGAAGGAGATCCTTTGAAGAAAAAAAAAAAAAACTACTGTAAAAAAACAATGAATTTTAAAGATTGAAGGTTCTTACATTATAGACTGGACACAATATTGTCAGTAGCAGCACGGACTCATTTCTTCTGAAACTGACGTTTGGTGATGACTCCCAACCACACAACTTTGCATCTTTCATTCTGGAGTCCATGATGCAATAAAATAACAACACAAAAGGAACTTCCCTACACAGGTCGGGTCTCTTCAGACACTAACCTTTCTAGCCCTTCAGACAACAGCTTTAACATATTAAAGTACACTGACTAGTCTTGAGGGAATTGAAAGAAATGACCTTCCAAAGACCTTCCCACCCCTAGCACTCTGAAAGACCCAACCCAGACACCAATTCCCTTTGTAGCATTTACATTTATGCAGAGTGCATGGCTCTCCAGCAGGCTGCCTCTCCCAACCAGGGTCTGCTCTGTGTAATTTTCTGAATTGAAAATGCAAAGTCCTCCCCTCAACCCCTGCCTCTGAGGGCAGGATATTGGTAGTTTAGTGATATGCTATGATCTAACGCCCGTTGGTCTATTTCTATGCGACAAAGGCAGAGGTCAATGATGAGTTCCAACTGCGACCCACAGCAGCTCTCCAGCCTTTCACTGCAGTCTGTTTTGAAGAACACTTTAACATTTCTACAGGGAACCAGAATTATCATTCCAATGACAAACTGCCATACAGACAGACATTCTCTTATGATTCATTGAAGTGCAGGTCTTAAGAAGTTATGTATTCAGTCTTGGTGTTTATTAGAGAGAGTGAAGACAGATAGATCAGAGAACAAATCCAACATTGCACATCAGAGATGCCAAGCACAACAGAATAATCTTCCAATATTAATACACAGGCTCCATAACCCACAGGGCAAAACCATGTTTTATTCAAGAAAACAAAAAATCAAGTAATCTCTCTATAGAAAGCCATTTACAGCTCATTTGGAAATTGGATTCATAATCTTTAATAAAGGCTGTTTATGCTCTTGGTAAAAGAGTTTTGAATAAATAAAACTGAAAGCAATGATAAATTACCCCCTCAGCCTTTATGTGTTTATTACACTGTAATCATTCAAATCCATGGAAGTCAAATTTGTTTTACTAGTTTCCTAAATTCAACCCAATAAGCGCTTGGTATTTACACAAAACCAATTCATATGTCAAGTGCCAAGCAAGAAAAATTAATAATATACTGGTTCTTCTTATCCAAGGGGACTTTACCAAATGTAAGTAATAATGCACTCTGATGTCATCCAGAAATCTATTGTTTAGATGTAAATTCTAAACACGCGCTCTGATACTCTTTTTTTTTTTTTTTTTTTTTGGTTTTTCGAGACAGGGTTTCTCTGAATATCTCTGGCTGTCCTGGACTCGCTTTGTAGACCAGGCTGGCCTCAAACTCACAAAGATCCGCCTGCCTCTGCCTCCCAAGTGCTGGGATTAAAGGCGTGCGCCACCACCGCCCGGCTCTGATACTCTTAAAATAGCAATAAAATTAAAAGCTGACCCTGGGGAACCTCTCATGCCCAACCAACGTGCTAAAAAAAAAGAAACCCAGGGCCTTGGTTAGAAAATAAAGAGCTGTGCTAGAATTTTATGAGAAAATCAGGGTGACAAAGCGCTTTCCATTTAGCGATCACAGCTCATCAACATCATGGAATCAGTGACTCGAAGGGGGTGGAAGTCTCGCTTTCTCTACTTGGCACCATCAGCTGCAAACCAACCAGGAGACTGCTTAACCAAGTCCCCAGAACAACAGGATTCTGCTTTGGCAGGGAGCCTGGTTGGGGTGAATCTCCCTGCTCCCTGCTGCAGACCTTCCTACAGTCCGTTCTCAGTTCCTGGGATAGCAGCATCCCCAGGAAATACAAATAAATACCTTCCTCTGGAGAGCTGCATGCCCACACATCTCCCTCAGGGCTGGGACTTGGAGGCCTCCACGACACCAATTTCTGTTACATTCACCTAAGTAAAAGTGTGAAGGTATTTTTCTTCTCTATAACGTTGTTTGCTGTCTGGAAGGCTATCTGAGGCCGCACGGAACAGACTCAAGACAGGCTTTCTATCTGCCAGGCACTCTGCTTCATTTCAACCCGCCTTACTTTCAGTTGAGCAGACTGAAGGGAAGGGAGGGCTGATGATTCCTCAGGGGGGGGAATGTGGGAGGAAAGGTAAACAGTGTGTGTGAAATGCCAAGAGCTGCCCAGGACCAAGAAAGGAGCATTCTCTCTGTCTCAGTCACAGGCAAATATTTACCAAGCGGGTACTCTGTGCAGCTGGGGATGACTTTCCAGGACCCAGAATTAGGACTGCCCAGGCTTTCTCTTTTTGCCTAGTTGAGAGGGCGAGGGGAAGGAGAAGGAATTCAGAGGCAGGCAGCCTGAGCTGGAGTGGATCTGTTAGCAACACATAAATAGCTGTTGCCTGTGAGCAGCTTCTCTGAGGTTCATCTCCTCATCCCCAGTGAAGGACAGTAGTGTTTATCTTGGAGCATTACTAGGAGAATGAGAGAGAGAGTTAATGCAGTTGGCTTCGTGCCAAATCACCCACTTTCCTCCATCCTGACCTCACGGTCCCAGCTCTTATGCAAGAGTATTTGCCATCCATCCAGTCCTCTGCTTTCTCCAGGTAGTCCTGCTTTCACATCAGCATTGTGAGGCCCAGGAGAGCAGGAGATACAGCTCGCCAACTCGCCGGCTCTGTATTTCCCTGGGGGACAGTGGCATCTCCCTCCGGCACCCAACCCATTCTAAAATGGAAAAGAAACATGGCTCTTCCGTTCTTTTGTCAGCTTTCTCTCCTCTATCGCATTCTCTGCTGCATTTGGGCTCGCAGCCAAAAAACCCCCACAATCTTCTCCCTTGGTGTTTTTTATATCTCTACACTCCTGACTGTTATGGAGAGGAAAAAAATCAGGGCTGTGATAACAGCCTGCTTCAGGAGCCCCAGCAGCCACCCGCAGCCCCTTAGATCTTAGGAGGAAGGGGGCAGGCCACTAGCCACGAGTTCCCAGTTACTCTGCAATGTGTCCCCTCTCCCAGCATTAAACCAATGCAGTGTTCTGGAATTTATGGCATTTCACATGTGCCATGCAGAAGCATTTACTGAGTTAGCCTGGCCCTCTGAATCTGGACACAGGCTAGCTACATCCTGTTAGCCCTAGCTTACAAATGTGGAAACTGGTATTCAGAAAGGTTAAGCTGCTCCTCCAAGTCACAGCCAGAAGGCACTCTGGCTGGAGTCAGGGGCCCCTGGCTCTCTGACTGCAGGGCCCATTCCCTAGGCTTCAGCAATTCTCCTCTTCAGCACATGGTAGGCAGGGAACTGACTCATGGCTTTCCATTCATTCATTTGGTTCTGTTTTCTGCATTCACATTGCTTCAGCCTAATGATCAAACATCTCAGTATGCATTTCTCACTTTGTAGGCATCTACATCAGATTGGTTGCCTGCAAACTCAGAGTCATAGCATTACACTGACAGATTAACAGCCTGGCTTGGGAGTGAGTTTAAAATAGACTCAGATGATCTAAACCAAGGATCCTTAAGCAGGGGTTCAAGGAAGGAGACTTCCAGGGAGACTGTGGGGCCCCAGATTATATGTACATTTACATACATATGTGCATCTTCCTAGCACAAGGATCCAGAACTTCCACCAGATTCTCAAAGAGGTTTTGAACCCCAAAGGGTTAAGAACTGTACCTGGTCTAGCTGAGCCCAGACCTCATGTTGCCAGGCTTGCTCCTGGCTGTCCTTTGAGGCAGCACAATTTGTGGTAGAGACATCCCAGAGCTAAATACCAGAAGCAGAATCCGAGCTCTGGATCTGGCAAATGTCTTAAAGACTCATGAATTATTAAAATGACTAATTAAGTCAACCGTCACCAGAGAATATCTGCTTTTTCCCTCGTCGCTGAGCTCACAGCTGACACTCCTGACCTCATTGCGTCCTGTGCTGAATTGCAAGGTCATTTGGCTCCCTCTTTGCAAGTCTGAGGAGGAGCAGGAACAGACTGCTGTGTTTGTGCCTGCCGGCTGTACCTCAGTTGCATGTGGCCTAGAGGTTCCAACCTGCCTACCATGATTCAGGCAATTCTCTAGAAGCCCATTGCTATACAAAGCCCACCATTTGTTCTACTGGGCACACTCCCCACTGGTCTATGCCAGCCATGAGTGTTCCTATGTCTTCCTCTCTTGCCAAAATCACCCACCCTGCAGGGTACTGTAAATGAGTGGCCTGCAGCCAAAAATATTCTGTGGTCATGAAATGCCTATGCTGGAAGGTCACCCTGGCCTCTCGTTTGCTATGTGATGAGGCTCTTCGTGTGGAGCCCTACACTTGGAAGCACATTTGTGAGGACTTTTGCCTTTCTTCCCACTCTCATTCTCATCCACACCCTTTCCTAGTGCCACTTCATGGGGAAACCTCACTGTTTGTGCCAAGCTAGATATATTTTTAAAAACCGATTAGACAGGAAATTTTCTTCTTTCCACCAGCCCCCATCCCCAGTCTTTGAAGCTGATCACTGTTCAAGAAGTTCTATTATTGCACAATGACGAAGTAGAGCCCAAGTCTAGAATGAGAACTCACTCAGTCGCCTGTTTCCCAGAGCCCCTCTGCCCCAGCCCATAGCCCACAGGCAGCTCTGTACTTGGGAAGGGCGTAGCCTCCTCTCTAGCCACATGTGGTATCTCTACCCCAGGACAGGGATTGCTGAGAGTTTGTCCTAATGTCTTTGATGCTGTGGGGAGTCCATCTGATCCCAATCATGACAGGGCTGTACTCAGATCCCTGCCAGGAACAACAGTAGCAGAGGAACACAGACCTCTGCCACTGTTACACCCCAGTCACCACTCCAAGTGGAGGGTGGCAGAAACCACAGCTTAACAAGAGGGAAAGAGGCTTTGCAGGGAGCAGGATGTAGGGGGCAGGGCGTTCATTCTGGTGAACTAACACAGGACCACAGAAGGTCAAGTTGAAGTCCCATTAGACTTGAACTACAGAACACAAATACAAAGACAATAATAAGGGTTCCCTGATGGCATCCAGGCATGGTGGTGGTATACACCTACA